>PVIW01013600.1:0-26757 GCA_004026585.1 Noctilio leporinus
CCTGTGTGGTTGTGCAGGGCTGGGCCTCCCCCCTCGCAGGGGCTTCAAGCTGCTGTTTCCCCAGTGGCCCAGCAGCACCGTTTTCGGCCCTCTCACCGCCCTGGCCAGTGCACTTCCCCGCTCCCCTGCTCTGGCTTCCCGCAGGACTCTTCTCCTCCGCCTCTAGCCCCGCAAGGAGCTTACTTTCCCTATTGCTGGATCGAGGCTCTCATACAGTCCCTCCTCCCCTGCAGGAGTTCAATTCTTCGTTCCCTAAGGGCGTTTGCCCTTGCTGCCTGCACATCACTGCTCGCACTTCACTGCTCAGACTTCCAGTCGCCAGGGAGCCCGGAGCTGCCTCAGTCAAACGCACCCCTCTGGGCAGAGCCGCCCCTGCCCAGAGTTGCCCTCTGCCCACTGGCTGGTCGGTCGGGAATACCTCACCTACTGTCCTGCTGGTCTCCTCTGCCTCTGGGCTGTGCTCCCCTGTGTCCAGATGCTGGCTGCTCCAATTCTTAGGGTCCTGAAGACATCTCACGCTCCCTATCTTGTCCTCTAGCTGCTCTGGTACTCGAGAACACCATCAGCACTGCCCTCTACTCTGTTGCCATCTTTCTTCCTCTCTATAGTTATTTTAATTTTATCATTTAATTGTGATGTGCTTTGCAATTTTCTGACACCACTTTTGGAGCTAGGTCCTATTTTAAAAATTTCAACATTGCTATATTTCTAATTATTTCATTTTCCTATATCAGTCTTAGGTAATGGTACCAAAGATGAGAGGTCCAGAGATGGTTTTTAGATTTGATCCCTCTAACCCTGTCTGGTGTGGCTCAGTGGATAAGGCACTGGACTGAGAACCCAGAGGTCACTGGTTGGATCCCCAGTCAGGGCACATAACCAGGTTGCAAGCCAGGTCTCCAGCCAGCTCTGTAGCTGGAGGAAACTGAAAGACAACCGTACAGTGATGTTTATCTCCCTCTCTGCTTCCCTCCTTCCCCTTTCTCTAAAATAATAAGTAAAATCTTAAAATAATAAAGTTGGTCCTTCTGACTTTTGTACTTGAGGTTTTGCTGCCAAAACCATGACTTGTCCCATTAGAGAAAGAATTCACCGTATATCTGTTCTCCATAAGAGCTGATTAAAACTTGCTGAAAATAATGTTGCTATGTATTGCCGTATTTTACCTCTAAGTCATAAGATTGAGCGGGGCTTAAGAGCTTGGGTGGGTGATCATGTGACCTTTTTTGCCTGAGGCAGTCCAGGTTCACAGTTATAGTTTACCATAACTCCTGTTGTGCTTCCATTCATTCTTTTCCAGGTTTCCCAGTTTGAATGATAAATTAGTTGCTTATTCTAGCTGGATGTCATTTTTTGCCTTCTCCCACATTAGACACCTCTCCTATGGAATCAGTGACAGGTAGTTAATTAATGCTAGAAGTTTAAAAAAAAATTACATATTAGCCTTTGTATCATATATGCATGATATATATATGTTGTCTGTCCCAAAAGTATGAAAGTATGAGCCATGAAAACTTGTAGTTATATTGATGTTGGCTTGATACTTTCAGGACAGACCTCAAGGGTGTGTGTATTTGTAATGTGCTTACATTAAGGTAACAGGTTTAGTTTTAAAGTAAGTATTTGAAAGAGGAAATAGGGACTTCTGGCTTCTGGTTCAGCAAAGGAACTTGAAAGACATGACTGTCCTAACAAATAAAAAGCTAAACAGACTAAAAAATCATCAACACTTCTTCAATGCGAAAGAGAAACCAGGCCCATCACAGGACAAGCCAAGACTGTGACGGAGGGCCAGCTTACAGAACAAAGGTCATGACTGGAAATGGCTTGGGAAACCAGTGCTTTGATAGGAAAACCTAAACTGTGATAGACTGAAGGCTCAATGAGGAAAATACCTGAGAATATTGAAAAGTCAAAAATTCCAAAAGGACCCATTCATAGAGGGTCCACAGTATTGTGAGATTTACCTTCAGGAGGCCGACCCAAGTTCCTCAGTAAATATCATAGAAAAATTCCCTTTAGCTTCTGGCAAGAGGAGGGAAAAGGGAACCTCTTTGATGTACGCTAGAGCACTCTTCCCTTCTTAACAAGACTGCCCTTTAGGGAAAGCTAGTTATCCAGAGCTGACTGATCTGGGAAAGGGAAATACTTTAGCCATCTGTTCACCTGCAGACAAGGAAATAAAAAGTAAAAGAACCCGGGAAACACTTAGGAAGTTCATATTCCAGGGTGTTGGCTCACTAAAAGACAGAGACCTAATCATAGGACTGTAAAACACATTCCCTCCCCATACACATTACTAAAGGTTTATTTATAGCAGCTCCTCTTACTACTATACTATGCCCAGCTACCATGAAAAATTATAAGGTGTATCACAGTACAAAAACACAATTTTAAGAGATAGCAAATAAGCATCAGGACCGTACATGGTCCTGATCTTCTTTTATTCCAGGTACCCCGCTTCCGCTTGAGCTCAGGTGACTCAGCAGTCCTTAAGGGCTTGTCAATTCAGGGAATGGAAGCAGAACAAGCCTAATTAAATGGGACATTTAGATTGCTAGTGACTCTCTTTCAGAGATTATCAAACAAATGTTTTTATATGGAATTATTAGATGATTGTACTAAAGGTATTGGTTTCACAAAATGAAAAGGAAATGATTGGTGTATGATTTGTCATAAACCTGATCTTTGCTTTGCCTCTCCTCCTCCCCTCATTTCACCTCCTATTTCTCCTCTTCCTCCTCCTCTTTGTTTCTGTATCCCATATCCCAGGCTCTGTCTCTCTTTGTCTTATCCAATTGAGCACACATTTCCCATACTTAACCTTAACATGTTGTTGACCGACAATTTTATACAAAATCTAATGCAGGTGCAAACACAAGTTAATTCATGTAGCAAATTACATTCACCTACTCATTAATAAATTGGCAGACAGGATAGGATAGGAATGAAAATCCAGGGGCCTCAACATGAACTCTCTGGATGTGAATGCTCATCACCCCCCTTGACATTTTTTTTGTATGTTTCATTTAACTATTTTTCCTCCCTGGGAAGCTGCTTAAATCATCCGTACTTGAGGGTCCTCGTGAGGCTGGTATGTTTGTTGTGTATACTTCAAGGGATAGTGGGAGGAGTAAATGGTTTATAATTTCCTACTTAAAAATGTAGTGTCAGACCACGCATTGAAATACTGAGAGCTTGTGTACCTAGTGATTTGCATGTGCGTTAAATTTTGATGAGTACTGTTAGTACCTGTGAAGAATATGTTTATATATACCGTGTCATCACTAAATGCTATTGAATTATACTCAAATAGATATAAAAACTAATGTTATAAAAAAAACTTACAAGGTATTTTTTATCTAGTATCTCATTACACATTAAAATTATACAGCTTAGAGTTTGGGTCTTATTCCACATGAGCACATGTATGCACATGCATGTGTTTGAGAAAGGGAAGGAGGCAAGAAGAGGGAGGTAGGGAAAGGGTAGATATCTTTTAAAACTTCATAGTTTGCAAAAAGAAAATAAATGTTTATTTCAGTTATTCTCTTTACCTAAAGAGTTAGTGAACGCTTGTGTTTTAAAATGTTCTTTAAAATTCCACCCTATAATATGTAAAAATCATCTTTCATTTTTTTATTTTGCCAGATACATGAATTAAATTTTTCTCCTGATGATTCCAGTGTAAATTCTTTAAAATAGTCACATTTTGTTTAGACTTGGATAGAATTACAGAAAACACCATATAATTTTATCTCTGAAAGCTTATGTGAAATTGAAAATATTCACAGGGCTGTCTAAATCTTAATAGGAAACATGTTGCTTCCTTCTACCATTTAAAAACAAAGTATTAATCAAAAGATATGTGAAGAAACAAGATTTAAAGCCTTTTTAATAAATCACTTAGTATGTTTACCCTCTATTAAGGGGAATGAAAAAAAGAAAGCACCCATTTTTACATTAAACATTTTAGAAATACAGCTCACATGGGTTACAACCTTTCCAATTAAGGCAAGGGAGAAATGATAAATATGTATTTTCTACTTTCTGACCAACACTAAGATGTAAATATAGCTAATTGTGGCCTCCTAAAAACAATTATTAATCAGTTCCGTTGTAGCATATCATTTGTGCCCAGGTGTATGCAAATTTTCAGGTTTCTTCTCCAGATGGTGCTCATTAAGGTGAACTAATAGTACAAGCTGAAGCAGGTGTTCTACACCCTGTTACTCCACCCTGTTATGCCCTCTGTCCCCAGTGGGACAAAGCAAGACAAAACTAGCCCCCAACAGCCTGGAACTGCTGAATGCCCCTGGTAGTCCAGAAATTATAAGAAAATTTCAAAAACCAGAGAGCTGAAATTTCAAAAGAAAGAGGCTGTGACATGAAATAACTCTTCTGAGGTAGTACTTGTGCAGTAACATTTTATTTCACTGAATTAGCAGATAAAATCATACTGGTTGGTATAAGCAGTCATACTTGGCTATCTTGGGTATAAATTACATAGTTTTTTATCTTTTCTTTTGAATTTTCTTTGGAATTGGAAGTAATTTCAAAATAATTTTATTACTATTCATATTTGGAAGAGGAAGAAATCAATCTTATCACATGTATTTTAGATCAAATGAAAAACAGACATGGAAGACCTGCAGGAATAAAATAACTCAGACTTTTTTTTTAAGATTTATTTATTATTTTTTAGAGAGAGAGGTAGGGAGAGAGGCAGAGAAGGAGAGAGACATGACTGTATGGTTGCCTTTCACCTGCCTCCAGCTACAGACCTGGCTGGAGACCAGGCTTGCAACCTGGTTATGTGCCCTGACTTGGAATCAAACCATCAACCTTTGGGTTCACAGGCCGGTGCCTATTACTGAACCACCAGCCAGGGTGAATACATATTTGATATATAAACTAATTTGTATTTTAACTGCTATTTCTATAAGTAAGTGCTATTTTTCAGTGTCACAGATGAGGAAATCAATGCACATCAATGGCTTGAATATAAAACTTTCTTAAGGAAGTCAATAACATACCATTAGGTATAGGTTTATAGCAGTGTTTGCCTTTTCACTTAATTAACAACATCGGTTTTATTATATATCAAAAGATATTCCATATTTTCCTAGTTTTGGTTGTGAATCTCTGTAATATAATAATATACTTGCTATTATCTTTCTTAAACATTTATCCTTTTATGTATAACCAGACTATGATTAGATGACCAACATGAAATTAGTTTGGAATTGTAAATTACCTGAATTAAAAGCATTTTATCTTTGCCCTCTATTATAATCACTTAATTTACTGAATAATGTCAATAGTAATAATGAAAGTTAATATTTATATAGGCTCTCTTTTTCCCAAGCATTTTCTGAAAGCTTTATATTATTACATTTAATTTTCACAGTAACATTGTGTGTTGCATTATTCCAATTTTATAGATAAATGCAGAAATAATATTTTTTAAAAATTTGGTTTAGAAGTCAGTCAGATAACACTATTTGAATATTCAGGGTCTAGAAGCTCTTACAACTACATTACCTTTAATAACCTTCCCAGACCATTCCATCTTCTGGTAATAGAATGAAAATGACCTCTTTTAAAATTGTATTATAAAAGTATGAAATGTTAAGGAATACGTCATAGCACACTTGGTTTATCTAATGGGAAGTTTCCATGTTGTCCCCTTTAGTGTGCAAGAGCACAGGCCTTTGGCTCATCTAGCGAATCACTGGATGAATACAGGTATTTGCTTGATGAATTTGCCCAAAGAAATTGCTATTTGCTATGTAGGTGATGACATGAAATTGGTCACATATCTTCTGGAAAAGGTGTACCCCATGTAAGTTCTAAGTGCTTTGTAAATGGCTTTTCCTAATTAGGGCTTGATGCCTTTTAGGATAGTTGGTTAGGTTAATAACTGTCACACTTAGCAACAAGATCTACCTGCACAGGAATCTTCGTTTGCTATGGATCTCAGTCAGGCACAGGTAGATCATCTGTAAGATGTCTAGTTTCCAGCAAATGAGGAAGTCTTTTCTACATCCGTTATCTTGAAAAATTTACAAGTTCCTTGGAGAGGGAAACTAAATAAGATCTACACTTTAAGCTACTGTTTCCTAGATTTCCTCAAACCAACTGAGAGCTCCATCTCTCTCCCAGTAGACTGAACATTTGGAAGGGTGGGACTCTGTATTTCAGCAGCTATTCCAACAACTGATACTAAATTGAATTTAGTATTTAAAACTAAATACATTAATGAATAGTAAATGACTCAAATATAAAGGCTATATGAGTATAACCTATTGATGCAAGCTAAATTAAATATACAATTTCAACTATTAAATTATATGGGTCTTTCTGTAAGCACATTATAAATGACACCACTGAGTTAATTTTTCTAGCTATTAAATCTCTGCTCTTATTAGACTTTTTTCTGCACTTTCCCTTTTCCAGGTTTCTATGCTGTACTCAGATTATATTTATGCTTCCTCAGAGTCTAGATATTAAAGTATAGCATTTTCAGCCCTTACTATGAAAGATTCTCAATTTCATTTGAATTGTCTGTTTTTAGTTATTGCAAATCTTTGTTCTTTGAGTTAAGTTCCCTCTGGTTTCATTTTGTGTGTTGGTTAGCCATCTGCGCTTAAGTTTAAACTCGTTCTTGACGATTTACTTCTCTAAATATTGTCTCAAGTTCTTCTGTCGAGTTCCACTGTAATTCCGTGGCCAAGAGCAGCGCTCACATATTTCTGGGGAAGAATTGTTAAATGATACGGGTGAATTGTCCAGCCTCCTTTTGCTGGCCTTAAGAGATGTTGCTAATACTTGCTCTCACATTGTGCTGAACACTTTAGTCCAAACTAGACACTGCTCCCTGAGTCCCACTTTTAGTCAAGTCTTTTCTAATCACTAACTCACTGCACTGGGTGTTCTCCAAGTACCTTATCTTGTGATTCGTGGTTATAAGCAGGGAGAAAATACTGTTTTATTGTAATACTCATTAGTTCCTTTTGCTATCTTCTCTCATAATTCTATCTTTGCTAAGTCTACCAATGTGTTTGATTGAACTGTGCTCCCTAAATTCATGTGTTAAGGCATTAAGCCTTAGTGTCATCAAACATGACATTTCTTGCAGGCAGGGTAATTGCAGATGTCATTAGTTAAGATGCAGCCACAGAGGATTGGGGTAAGTTTATCAAAAGTGACTGATAATTCCTATTTTAAATAAGGGGGATATTTAGATATAGCCACATACACAGGAGAAACTTCATGTGAATATGGAAGGCAGAGATCATGGTGATGCACAGAAGCCAGGAAATGCCAAAGGCTGAAAGTATAGAACCAGAAACGAGGAGAGCTGTCTGGAATAAGAATCCCTCCCACAGCCCTTAAAAGGAAGCAAACCTCTTGACACCCTGATCTCAGACTTCCACCTTCTAGACCTTAACTTAAACCCTTGTTTTATAAGTCACTCAGTTATAGTACTTTATAATTGCAGCCATAGCAAATGGATATAATCGTGAGCATATATAAAGCTGTCTATACCTCAAAAAAAAAGACTAATCAATTTAATAATATTCTACCTAATTTCCCACCTCACAGTATGCAACGGAATTGTGTTGGGAGGCTAAACCAAATAAGAAATCTTCACTATGCTTGATAGTTCATCAATCATTTAGTACGTTTTTATTTCAAGTAAGACATAGAATCTTAAAAAAAAATTATTACCTTAAAATCTTTAACTTTTACAAAATAGGTACTCAAGAAATGTTTTTTTCTAGTTTGTGGAAATTTAGGCTTTATTTTGTGACTGAATAGTTATTGCTTTGTCATAGACTATGTAACACTAATATTAAGTTCATGCATTGCATCTCTATATTATATAGGCCTTTTCTTTAAATTACTCAATTTTACATTTTAATTTTACATAAAATTAAAGAAAATTATTTGACACACAATGTACAAATATAAATTTCCTACCACATTATTTTAGAAATTGTTTCGTTTGTTTTATTCAATTCTTATGCATCTATGACAGATTTTTACATTCAAAATTAAGCATAGATTATATTACAAAGTAAGAGCACATATTCTAAAACCTGTTGTATTGCTTGATTCCTGTTTTTATTGCTTTATTTCTTTTCTATATGAATCACATTGTATTCTGACCAGGAATTAATGATGGTTAATAAAGGAAGTTTTGTGTAAAGGGTAATCTTATTAAGGCAGAAATGGCTGCTTTTCATGCTAAATTACTATAAAAATATTTGTTTCCTTATATGTATTTGCATGAACAATTTTATTATGTTAAATTTTGTTTCCTCTGCATTGATAACATATGCATCATAGTTCTAGTAGTCTATAATATTAATATTTAGATAAGTGAAAATATATTTGAAGATGTTATTTGTTATCATTGAAGTTAATTAAAATGAAATATAATTTAGGCATCTCACATGTGAAATTATTAAATAAACTTTCCTTAATACATGACGGTTAATTATTGTGTTTGGTGATAAATAAAGGATAAAAAAGGTGTAGGTTGTTGCTTTCTAGAAACTGGAGAGTGAAAACTAGGTAATAGCCTGTATATTTTCAGTTTCCATACTGTAAGTCTAGACTTGAGAACACTTATTGTTTGGAGTAATCTAGTATAGAAATTTCTAAACTGCATTCCAAAAGACTAACAAATTCTGCAAAATGTATTTACTTGTCAAAAGAGTAAAATCAAGCAGAGCTAAAGAGACCTGCAACTTCCCAGCTTAGTTAGCTTTTTCTGTTATTTTTTTTCTCTCTGTACTAAGATTTCATTTGAAAGGTGATATCTGATGATAAAATCTTGAAATCCAACAATCTGGTTATTGACAATGTATAAATACTTTGAAAGATATGTTTAAAAGCAATACACAAAAGCAGACTCTTCCTGATTTTCATGTTAATTTATGACATTTTAGAGAGAAATAGGATCATGGGGGTTATTCATACCAAATATAAATGTCTACCAAGGGAGAAAATAAAAGCTCTTCTGCTCCAACTTTAGCTGCCTTGTTCAAGATCACAAAGTTAATTAGTGATAACCAAGAACCAAAACTTTCTGATCATTTTCTTTCCCAAATGCAATAATGCTTCCTTCCATTGGAATCAGTTTCCAAAATAATGAACTGGTCTTGGTCAGTGTCAGTTTTGTTACTTTCTTTGTTTACTTTTACAGAAAAAAAAGTTTTAGAAGCAAAATATTTGTGGCTGAGTACCTTTATTTTGACTTCACAGGAGAAAGTTTAATATAGCATTCTGTGATACACCTTCTATAAAAATAAGCACTCTAGTTCTTATAGAAAATATATTTCACTTATATATATTCTCAGTAATTTGTTTTTATAAATGGTTTGTTCCATCCTGCTGGAAACTTGAAGGGATCTGTTATTTTAAATTGGATACTTAATTAAATTTCTTAATTTATCATATTTGGTAGAGCTAAAAACTGACTTTGCAGAAAAATCCCCTCAAAATTATACTTATTGTTGCCAAATTCCTTAACAAAAGACACTTAAAACCAAATACTTGAAGCCACTTGAAGTCAAAAGGAAGATACTATGAAATAATCCAGAGCCTAATTCAATATTTTAGTATTAATATCTGGGGAAAGGAATAAAATAGGTGGTTATGTGGCAGTCACAGTAAATTAAAAGAAAAACAACTTGTGGAATTCGGAAAAAAATGATTGCATGGATAGAAATTATGTAATATAAAGTCAGATGATTTTTAAAGTTCTTGTCTGAGCTTTACATCTTGTTTAAAATTTAAATAATCTAAGCCAAATATAACAATGCCCTATTGAACACAGCCCTCAACATTTTTGTGTTGGTTTCCTGAGTGTAACATACAACCTTTTAGCCATCTGGCATTTCATTTGGGATCATAGCCTTTGCTTGAAGAAAAGAAATATTGCAAGCTAAAATTATAGTTAATACAGGGAAACTGTAGGAACATCTGTGCACATGACAACTTATATTTAGTTGCTTGTAAACCTCTTTGGAATTGTAATGACCATTTTGAAATTTTACTACTTTGTAGGCTAAAATAACATTTTTCCCAAGCAAATTGGTTTTCTCATTTATATTCTCCAATTTCAATAAAGTATATGGGCAGTCAGCTACAAATTGATTTTGAAAAATTTTCTTTGAATATTGCCAATTCTTTTGAATCTTGAACCTGCAGATTTTTAAAACTATAAATGGCTATCTGAACTCATCCCTATTATCAAATAGTTGAGTATTTTCTATCAAATTGGAACAACCATCTCTTACCTTCTCACTACAACATTTTGAATGCCATTGATGTTTACAAGATTTTACAAACTACTATCTATCACTCTGCACATGTTGAAGTATCACTTATCTTCATAATAAACAACAAAAGAAAGTTACTGTTATATCCGGTTTTCCCTTTTTTATGTTATGTGTTAATCACTATATTTCTTATAAGTAAAATTGTCTTTCCTTCCTGAACCTTCATCCAATCTTCAACACAATATAATCTGGTTTATATCACTGTTACTTTCCTACAAGTACTTTCATTTATGACATGAATGATGTCATAGGTAGAATAATGGTACGTCCTAACCCTTAGAACTTATCAATATGTTATGTTATATGGCAAGAGAGAATCAAGGTTGCAGATGAAATTCAGATTGCTAATCAGTTGGCCTAAACATAAAGATATTACGCTAGATTACCTGAGTAAAGTCAATGTAATCAGAAGAAATCTCGAAGAGGAAAAGGTAGAAAGGATTAAAACTTAAGAGATAGCATCATGAGAAAACTTGATCAGCCATTGCTAGCTTTGAAGATAGAAGGAGGCAACAAGCCAAGGAAGGCAGGCAATCCCTAAAAGCTGATTAAAGGCAAGAAAATAAAATCTGTTCTACAATCCCCAGAAAGGAATGCAGCTCTGTCTACACCTTGATTTTAGTCCAGTGAAACTCTTGTTGGGCTCCGACCTCCAGAACTATAAGAGAATAAATTCATGTTGTTTTAAGCAACTATATTTCTGAGGAATTTCAATTGCAGCAATAAGAAATATAATATAAACCTTGGTTTTGGAAAAAAGAGAATTGTTGTAACAAATACCTAAAAGTGTGGAAGTGACTTTTAGATTGAACAGTTGGATCTTGACTTTTGAGGAATGGGATTTTAAAAGGCCCAGATTGCCAGGAACAGAACATTAGGGAGAATGTGGATGTCATAACTCTGCTAATGGTTACTCAGAAAGAAGTGACAGTATTTTATACTATTGTCCTATTTTCTATGTCAGAATTTGGTATATTGAACATTTTTATTCTTGTGCCTTCTTAGTTTTTTTTTTTGTGTTTTTTTTTTGTTTGTTTGTTCAGGCTTGTACATATTTAAGTCATCTTTATTTTTTATATATCTATAGTCTTCCTGGATATTAGCATTTGTGGTGAATGACTTTTATCTGTTCCTAGAAAGAAAAATTGATTCACAAATAGTTATCTTCAATACAGACCCCCCTCATTGAATTCCTGATTGAAAATTAAATTGTCTAATTCAAAAATTTAATAAGCTACCCCTCATGTAATTCAAAATCAACAATGTGAAATGCTGAATTTATTATTATTTTTCAAATCCTTATCTAAACTGGTGCTACTATCAGTCAAATGAACTGAACAAGAACTTGGGAGGTCATCTTCAACCCATTCTTCTGTCTTTATATTCCTTAAACCACCATATTCTGCTTTTTAATTTTCTTTTCTAATATTTACTGATTACTTATGTGTAGGTACAGATCAAACAAAACATGTGCATTATTTCAATCCTAACAACAACTATATGAGTTATGTTTTATTACCATCCTCATTTTACAAATAATACGAGACAAAGGCTGGCATTACTCAAGGTCCTACACTAGTGAGTAGACAATGGGGTTAGAAGGCAGGAGACCTGGCTGCAGGGCCTGTGAGTAGATAATTATGCTGAATTCACTCTCTATTCCATTCACAAAATACTCTTGTTTTTCACATCTCAATTTTTCTCTTCCCCTTTTCCTTTTCTTTTTCTCTCTTGATCTTTAATTTTCTTTCCTACCTATGAAGCTATCTTCATTTTAGTCTCACTATACTGTGATTTAAACACTACCACTGTCCACACAATTATTTTAAAATAAAAAGCTAAGTCACTCCCATGCTTAATACCCTTCAGTGGTTTTACAATGTCCTTTCAATAAAATTCATTTTTCATACAGAACCCTAAAGCCTTAACAGAGTTGAACTTATGTGTCTTTAATCTTTCTTTTCCTTTTCCTTGCATGTTGCCAATGATTTTCTTGATAGCTACTAATGTCACAGTGTCTCCTTTTGCCTTTTCCCACTCCGTATTTTACTTAATAACTTGTCTCTAAAGGATATACCATATTTTTCACACTATAAAACACACCTAGGTTGACAGGAGGAAAACAAAAATAAATTCTGAACCAAATGGCATACTAAGGTATTTAATAAAATATAACAGTAATATTTCAACCATGTAAAGTGAACAGCAGTCAATGGCAGTATTAAGAATCATCATCACTGTCATTAACAAATGAGGAGAGACTTTAAGGTTCAAGTACTCTCTAGTATTCTTGGGACCCCAAGAACTCATCATCACCAGTGTCAGAATTTATGAAGCTCAGTTGTTCACAATCACTGATATCACTTTCTTTGCTATCTTCATATATGACACTATCTATCTTCAGTTCCATCTAAGGCATTGCTAATGCCATATTTTTTGGATGACTGTACAACGGTTTCATCCTTCACTGAGTGCCGTGATGTTTTTACCCCTTCACAAACTTGAGTGATAGTGGACCCCTTCATGCGTCCAGTAGGTGTCAGATCATGATTACCAGCAGCCATCCAGTTGTTCCACTCTTCTCACGTAAAGACTTGAAATGGTTTGTTGATGGAAACGTGGAGAGGTTAAAACTGGCTAGTAAGACCCCCAGGAATTACAGCTAGATGTATCTTCACTTCTTTAAAGCTTTTTTTTTTTTTTTTTTTTTGTAGTAATATGTGCTCTAAACTGGTCAAGAACTAATAAGCCTCATGACTGTTATTATCCTCAGCTGATTGAACAGGTCAGTGGTTGTAGCTGGGAGTGTCAGGTGGCTCTCTGCACTCTCCCTGGTCCTGGGTGATGGGCAGAGGTGACAGTGACTGACCAGACGCCCTGAGATTCAGCAGTCAAGTGGGACATTTAAGTGTCCCCAGGGGTTCACGTGGGCCCACCACTTCCTCTTCAACAGCTGTCTCCACTGCTGACGGGTCAGGTAATACATATCATGGTCTGTAATGCAGTATTTGCTCCATAAGATGGACACACATTCCACCTCCCTGTCCCCCAGACATTTTGGGGAAAAAATGCATCTTACGGAGGGAAAAACTTGGTAATCTGTCTTTGCCTTTCTCCTCTACTAGAATGTAAGCTACCTGAGGGTAAGGATGCTACCTATTTTATTAAGTCTCTGGAACATGTAGCTACTGCAAGTAAGAGTTATTACTTTGTTTCAACTGCCATCACTAAGTACTGTGCATTGTACCTATTTTATCATGTTCTTTAATATTTCTATGATTTCTTTCCAAGTATCTCTCTCTACTAGATAAAAAAACTTCCTAAGGATGTGATGTTCATCCTTTCTTTGTTTCCTAATCATAACTTTAAAAATCTCTAATATTTGACCTTAGATAAATAACAAATGCATTATGTATATAATTGAACTGCTATCAATTCCATGTAAATTTAATAACATATGTTTTTAGCCTCATTAAAATCATATTACACTTACCTACCTAATTAACAGTCCAACCTCATGGTTCTGGCAGGTATTTGTTTAGTCTAATTTAAGGAATAGCTTAAATGATCTATCTAGCTTCTCCTAATCAGATGCTAATTTTAGAAATTAAATACTTCTAAATAAATTAATTTTTTTCATAAACAAGGCAATACCTTTTGTTCTTCTTAAATCTCTAAAAATGCTAAACACTGTTTGGCTGTATGCAGCAACGGTAAAGAAAACCATGTTATTGGGCATTTATTGCTCCATGTTGATTTTCTCTTTCCAAAAGGATCATTTCAAGCTTCTCTGTTCTCTCTCCATCCTTCTTTTACTCTCACCCCTCTTACATCACAGGTAAAGCATGTAGACACAAACTCTGGCCTTTATTGAACTGAATCTACTATCACCCCAGCATCTGAACTAGAACCCTTTGCCTAACATGACCCACCTGATACCCTGAGGGTGATGCCCATGAAGGTTTTGGTTCCCCTATTCTCTCACACCTCCTGCCCTTACATGTGAGATCTCCCTTGATTTCTGGGGTTCCGCTTCTCTAATGGGCATTCCCATCGGCCTCTGAACATATTCTAGAACTTCTTCCCTTGATCTCTATATATCAATTCCCCTCCTCTCATTTAGTAAAACTTTCTGAAACAACTGTTATTACTATTTCCATTTTCTAACATCACATTCTCTCCTTAATCAAATGCTGTAGAGTTGTTTCATTATCCTGTGGAGCATTTTTTGTCATGGACATCATTAGTATTCTTCTTACCTTATTGCATAGTGAATATCTATGATTTATCTTTGCCCAATTCACTGAATTTGGTTTACTAAAATTGCCTCTTTTAAAAAAAACAACTATATGTTTCAATTTTATTAATGTTATTTTCATTAAAGTTTTCACAAAAGTTATGAAAAATACCTGCAAAACTATAATTCTTCAACTTAATTATCACCAAGTTAAACTCATGGTGAAAAAGTAGAATATAACCAACAATGCAGAATTTCTTTTATGCTGAATCACTAAACCCTACTTTCTCCTAAAATTCAATACTAGGCCAGCTTCTAAAATCACAACTTACCTTTGCCTTTTTTCAAATTTATATAAATGTTCTTAAACAGTGTTTTTGAGAGTATGACTTCTCTCACCCAATATTTTGAGATTTATTCATTTGTATAATGTAATGATTCACATGATTCATTTTTGTTCATACAATATTCTACTATATAAAATACACCATGATTTATTTATCCATTCTACTATTGACAGAAAGTCTGGTTGTTTCAAGGTGAAAGCAATTATGAATAACATTTTTATGAAAATTGTTGTAAATATCTTGTGAGCACATAGGTGCACATTTGTATTGAGAATACAAATGGGTCTAAGATTTCTGGATCACAGGATATAAATAAGTTCAGAATTAGTGGCAAGATTAAACCATTTCCCAGAATGTTTGTATAAATATACACTTTAACCAGCAGTGTATCATTTTAGTTTCTCCACACCCTGGCCAAAACTCAGTTGTTTTTTTTTTTAAATTAAAAAAATAATAGTTTCTCTAGTATGTGGATTTTATAGTATAATTTAACTTTTTCCTGTCTGCTTTTACTATGTGGATCTGATTCTGGTTAGTTTGCTTACTTGTTTCTGCCATTATATCTTATGTCCCATTACTCCTCATGAGTTAGGCTTTTTAAGTTATGTTCCTATTATTTATTTGTGTTTTGGCAGGAGATGGAGCTAAATGTCTTTGTACAATTCTATTTTTCACTAGAAGTCTATATAAACCATTTCAGTTAAAATATGCAATAAAAATGCACTTACCTGCCCTGGCTGGTAGCACAGTGGATAAGGCGCCAGCCTGCAAACCCAAAGGTCACAGGTTCGATTCCCCAGCCAGGGCACATAACCAGGTTGCAAATGAGGTCTCCAGTCAGGTCTGTGGCTGGAGGCAGGTGAAAAGCAACCATACATTGATGTCTCTCTCCCTCTCTGCCTCTCTCCCTTCCCCTCTTTCTAAAAATAATGAAATAAAATCTTAAAAAAAACAAAACATACTTTCTTTAAAAAAAAAAATGCACTTACCTAAAAACAATTCAAGTATTATTCTTAAATGGAATAAATCTATCTTCTTTTGCCCTAAAATATATATATATATAAGCTATAAACTGTTTATCTTACTATATTTTAGGTACTCTTATTTTAAACTAATTATGTTATGGGAAGTTTTCCCCCATAGGTTCATTAAAGTTGTAACAATATTTTAAATTTAATAACTCTAGAACTTGAATGTCATGTTTCTTGTTGCTAATTTTAACATACTTAGTTTATTATTAAATGCAAATAAATTATTCAGTATCAGTTCTCTAATTATATAAATATAACAATAAATAACAATATAACATTAATAAAACAATTTCTTGAATTATGAAATTCTAGTTTGTTCAGTTCTGATTTTAGAACCTACTTTGAAGACCAAACTATATAACCATTTATGACTCTTAGTTTTAAAAATAGCCCTGGCTGGTGGCACAGTGGAAAGGCACAGGCCTGGGAACCCAAAGGTCATTGGTTTGATTCTCAGCCAGGGCACATAACCAGGTTCCCAGCCAGGTCCATAGCTGGAGGCAGGTGAAAGGAATCTACGCATTGATGTCTTTCTCCCTCTCTGCCTCTCTCCCTTCCCCTCTTTCTCAAAATGATAAATAAAATCTTTTAAAAAGTTATCTTTAACAGCAAAAATTTTCTAGTAAGTGAACAAAGCAATCAATTGGCCATACCAAGAAAAATCACTTTGAAATTTTATTAATTTTTTTTTCAAAAATTGTTAGTGTATTTTTTTTTTCAGTTAAGATTTTATTCATTATTTTCAGAGAGAAGGGCAGGGAGGGAGGGAGAAAGGGAGAGAAGCATCAATATATGGTTGCCTTTCACCTGCCTCCAGCTATGGGCCTGGCTGGAGACCTGGCTTGCAACCTGGTTATGTGCCCTAGCTGGGGAATCGAACCAGCAACCTTTGGGTTTACAGGCTGATACCTATCCACTGAGACACACCAGCCAGGGCTTGACATTTTAATATTAGAGAAAAGCTTTATTGTAAATACTTTTCATTTATGTTTTATAGATAACCCCAAATCTACCTAGACATGAAGTTTTCTTTCTTTATGAGCCTAGGGACAATAGATGCTGTGTTTTTATAATATGCTTTCTTTAACAGGTAGCTTATTTTTAGGAGACAGAAGTAAGGCATTGAAGCCCAAATCCTCCTCTTTTGTTTTCTTCCAAATTTCTCTGAGTCAATAAACAAAGCAAATATGGTAATACTTTTATAAATCACTAAGCAACTTCCCAGTACCCACGTTGTAAATGCAGGTTTTCCCTGATAACCTGTTACTATCAGGGGAATATAGTTCAGGTAAGAGGCCTACACAAGCTTTCCTAATTTATACTGTTCAAGATGAGACTAAACCAGACAGACAGACATGAGTTTATTTTCTGAGCAGCATCATGAACAAGTATAACCAGGCTTCACCAAAGGGTAAGAAATGTGTACTGATGGGGGAGTAGAGGAGTGGGAGAACATTGAGTTCATGAATACTGGCTTTGACTAGAGTGATACATCCTAGCAGGAACACACAAAGTGATAAGTATACTGAAATTGAGGACAAATTCATTAATTTGTGTCCTGGGGTATAGCAATGGATAAAACATCAGAAGTTCTTTCCATTATTTTCTCCAAATAGGACGAGGATACATTAATTTGCTAGGGTTGTCATAACAAAATACCTCAGATTGTGTGAGTCAAAGAGCATACATTTCTTTTCTCACAGTTCTGGAAGCTGAGAGTTGAAGATTAAGGGGTGAGCAGGTTAAGTATGCTGTCTCCTTGGCTAGGGGACCAGTGCTTTACATATGTATCTTCACATATCCATTCTCTGTGTAAGCATCCCTGTATCTCTTCATCTTTTTAAGGACACCAGTCATATTGTATTAAAGCCTACTTGGCTGACAGTATTTAACCTTAATCACCACTTGAAGGGCCTTATCTCCAAATAGAGTAACATTCCAAGGGAATGGGGGTTAGGACTTCACTATATGAACTTTGGGGGAGAGAAACAATTCAATCTATAGCAAAGGGGTAGAATTTTGCATATTTCCTGTTATGAGAGAGAGGCATGCATCTTCTCCATGCCACCTAACATACAATATTAATTCAAATACATGTGTCAACTGCATGTATTTAAAGAACACCTACAATTTGATGCAATTGGTTGTATTTCTTTTTACCAATAAATTACTCTGAAAAGGAAAGCAAAGCGTTAATCCATAGATAAATAAATTTCTTTCAATAGTCTTAAACTATGGAGGGAGACTAGAGATTAGCTACATGGTTTTTCTAGGGAAGAATTGAGGGTATAATTACTTTTTAAAACACAAAACCCATTACCTAATACTAGTATCTATTTTTGGTTGATGATAATGAAATGAAAAATTATTTTAATTAAGGTAGCATAGTAAAGTCTTATTTATTTAAAAATGTGTACCAAGATCCTGGCTGGTGGATCAGTAGATAGGCACCAGCCTGTGAACCCAATGGTTGCTGGTTCGATTCCCAGCCAGGGCACATAACCAGGTTGCAAGCCAGGTCTCCAGCCAGGACCTTAGCTGGAGGCAGGTGAAAGGCAACCATAGATGATGGTTTTTCTCTCTGTCTCCCTCCTTCCCCCCCTCTCTAAAAATAATAAATACAATTTCAATAAATATATGTACCAAATATACCCCAAGTATTTCAAACTCATCAGTTTCCACCTATGCCATGACTATTTCTTCTAAATTCCATTTCTTGGGTAACAACATCACAATTCCTTCCATCATACTTGGCAGGAGTGTAAGGGCAATTATTAATTCCTCACACAATTTCAGTTACCAGCCCTTTAAATTTTGCCACAAAAAAAAAAATTTAGAAACCTGTCATACATATGAGTATTTCCTTTATTGTCATTCCCATGCCCAAACGTCACTGTTTAGATGTGTGCATTAGTAAGTGTATTTATTTTGTTTCTTACTGCATTATTTGCCTAGCTGTTGTACCACTCTCCACCACTTTTCCAATGTTCCCAGTGATACCTTTGTAAAATAGAAATCTGATAACACTAACAATTAACACACAGCATTTTCTGTCCCCATGACCTGCAGGATGCAGTTGAAACACCTCTTGAGGACATGCACATTTTGTCACCCTGTTCCCTGTCTATATTTACAACCCTTTTCTTAACCAAACATTCACAATGTATGTATTCAAGTTATACTAAAATATTTCATGTGTATCCTTAGACTTCATATACCCCTATCTGGAAATACATCTACTTTTGTTTTCTTTTCCGTTTACATCTTGTCATCTGGAATGAAGGAGTTTCCTCCTCACAGGAAATTGTTCTCGTTACTACATTTCCTTTTAGAACTTAGAACTTGTCTGCTTTACCCCTATTGCTCATTTTTCTGAATCCCCTTGTAGAACGTGTATTTCTTGGACTCAGGGTTAATATTGCTCAGGGTTAGTATTTGCTGGTTTTTCATTTTGGTTTCCTCTCATTGCTGCTTGCCTTTTTTAATAAAAACTGATAAGCAATAAATATTTGTCCAAGAACACTTGGAAATCTTGCTTCTTCTAACAAAACAAATCTTATTGCTTTTGCATGATATGTTAGTATTCTAGGTTCCAATATTCTTGGGCAAAGAGTATAGAAAAATATTCCTTTTGTTCTAAAAGTAAAATAAACAGATCTTTTGAGGTAGAAAATGTAAACAGATCTTTAGAGGTGGAATTTTGAATGAAGAGAGGAATGCTTATGAATTAGAAGCCTGCTTGGATGGAACATCACTGCATTCTACATAAATATATTATTCATAAGTATATATCATTAATGAAACCTTTTTAGATTCTTACTTCAGTTATCTATTCATTTCACTTAAAAATGACTTCCATTTAGTCTCTGTCCCACTTCTCTGGGGTTGTGGGCTTAACCGATTTTATTTATTTCATATAGTACCATCTAGACTGCATTCCTCTCGTTTGAGCAGGGCTGGGGCATTCAAGATGACTTAACCAGTCAAACTCAGTGCTGGCTTTTCAGCTTGGGCTTCAGAGTGAGTTTCTTTGAGAAAACTTTGACTTACAGAGTACGAGTAAAATAGGTCAATGAGAAGTCTGGTTTGAAGAATTTTATGGTAAGGAGCTTAAAGCTTACATTCAGGAGTTTGATTTTTAATCATCATTGGAGCATGATGAAATATATTAAGAGATTGACTTTTAAAATGTATTTTTTGAATGAAGGTAATTTTAGTGATGAACTAAAAGGTAGTTGAGGGTAAAAGGGGCCATTTAGGGTGCTGTAGGTTGGTTGTCTAGAGAAAGCATGGGAAAGATCATGTTTGAGGATGAATTTGAAGCATTAAGTTTGAAGCAGACAGTTATGATGTCATCACAAGAGACCAGACTCAAACATTTTTGAGGAAGATAATGAGTTCTGTTTTAGTTTTTTTACTAAATCTGAAGTGGTTTTAGAACACCTAGGTACTATGGAATATGGCTCTCAGCATGGAAGAGAAACAAGGGATAGAATTATAAATTTTGTAGTTATCAAGAATGTAGTTTAGAAAACAGCATTCCGGGATAAGGCTGGCACTGCTATGTATTATTGCAGTAATGTAATTTGATTCAATAATATTTTCAAGGAATGAAATAGCATGAAAAATGCTCTCATTTTTAATAAATAGGAGGAATAGATCCCTAGCTGAATATATAGTATATATTCTACAATCCTATTTTAGATTTTTGGATACAGAGGTTGTATTTTGTCTTCTTCCTCCTTGCCTCATCCTTTTGAGCTAAACTTCGTAACCCTGGCACACTAAAAAATGAAAATTTATTCAACTAAACATACAGCCTTTCAGGTCTACTTTGCCAGTTGCTCTTTGTATTAAAGAAAGTGTAGATTTTTAAAGATTTAATGAAGGTGTAACAACAGGCTTTTCATTCTAACTCTCAAAGTAACCACAGACAGAAATAGATCAGCTTTTGATTCCTGTATTTTATAACCAGACATTTGATGATCAAAGGTTCATAACAAGAGATGCAGAAACCATTTGCAGAAAAATTTTAAGCAGTGCTTCCTCAGGAATGTCAATATAATAGCCTGGGCTGTTTATAGGACAGGCCAATAAACTTTTTGAATGTTCTGCATAATGCCTACCTAAAAGCCCAACTTGGATTATAACACCAAGACCACATCTCAGGATAGAGACCACAAAGCTAGGACTCATTAAAAATCTGTGTATAGAGAGAATGTATAATAAATATATTGAATAATATAGATGGAATTATAAAAATTTTCCAAGAAGTTTTATATGATAGAAATATTTCAATATAACTAAAGTGTGACATACATTTTTGATGTTTTTATTAATCTAACACCTATTTCTTTTATTATATAACTAGTTTTTTTTTTAAAGAAAACTGAATTTACAGAAAAACATAAAGAATGAAATTAGTCACTCACATCCCAGTATTAAAAGAAAAGCTCTACAAATGTTTAGGTATTTAAATGTATTTCAATATATCATGGATATAGTATATATTTGTGTACATATATTTGACTTAATTTTATAATTTAAGTTACCAATGAACTATGAGCATTTTCCCTTTGTTACTAACCAATCATTTATCTTCATAAATGTCAATTTTATGGCTGCATCCTAATTTACTTAATCTTGAGTAAGGATAATTAAAAATTATTGGATGGCAGGCGATGATATAGTAGGATATGGAGCAGTTATTAAAGAATTAGTTTCCAGAATGAAACCAAAATGAGTATAAAATAACAAGAATGTTGCATGTAACTAATTAGCTGAGGTTGATGAGGGAGGGAAGCTGGGTAGGGAGAGTTAGATAGGTGCAGACTTTGAAAGCCGCACTTCAGAGTTCAGATTTTATCCTGAGGGCATGTTTGTGTGCAGGGGCATACTTCAATAAAATCAATGATTTTGAAATTTTAATCAAGTGGCCATATGTTGGGGAGTGGAGCGAGGAGCAACTGAAGACAAGCAGACCTTGTAAAAAGGTTTCTGTATTAATCCCAGCAAGAGATGAAAGGGATGGTGTAGAGAATGAAAAGAAAGGAGCAGGTTAAGAGAAATGTTTTGAATAACCAAAGCACATAATTGAGTCACTCTGATCAGAGAGGAAAATAAATATTTCATTGGTTTTGAACAGGAAATTTTAAGCTATGGTAACGCCCCCAACTCAAAATTATGGTGGCTGTTGGGAATATAATGGAAGATTCTGAATGGCAGTTCTAAATAACAAGTGAGATTAACTGAACAAAAGTCACCTACAATGTTGGAGGCTTGAGGAAAAACAAGCTCTCTGAGGATACAAGTATAGACATGAGTAGGAAACATTTGAGAACTGCATTGAGGAAATGTCCATGACTGGAAAGACAAGAGGAGGAAAATCACCAGAATGAGTGGAAAGAAAAGAAAAAGCGGCTGAATTTGGCAAAATTATAAGGAGTAAAATATAATGAGAATGGAAATACATAAATTAAGACAGCTTGTGGGGGTGATTTCAAGAAGGTAGTTTCAGGCAACATATGGAAGATTAGAGTCAAGATTGTAGATGAAGGAATATAATGACGTTCAGTAGATGTCTTCACTCAGCCAAAAAGGGTAACTATTTAGAAGAGAGAAAGAGGAATGATGTATAAATTAGCAGCAAAGAGGTGTTTTTTGTTGTTGTTGTTGTTTTCTTTGATTTTTTTAGAGGAAATAATACATTTCAAAACAGAAAATTAACCAAGAGAAACCCTTATTATTCCACATTTTTGAGAATATGCCTGAAAGGAAGTCTAGGGCTCACACAGCATTCATCCAGTTTTTTTGTCCTTCTGCCATCTCCAAGGTAAATGGAGGACAGAAGACAGGGTTAGTGTGGTTAGAAGGGTGAAGAGCGGGCACACTCAAGCCCTCTCTGCTGAGCTTCCTGTTTGTGGATTGCACCCTCAGGAAGTTTCTGGATTCTTTGGTTTCCTATGGTCTCTCTAGTTTCTAAGCAGTTGGACATTGAGCACTTTGAAATTTAGATAATTCCTTTACCTAATATATACAAATATATATGTATGTGTTTCTGATTATAACACAAGGTTCCTGATGTAAAGAATAATAATAAAAAACCTATAGATATTATAATGAAAGATCTAATTTAAAAGATGTGCAGTGCAAACCAACAATTGCCCCTTAATAACTGTGACAATTTAACCGCTCTGAACATAGAATTTCAAACTCTTGTTATTTTTAGTTCTATACCTTTTCATGATGCTTGGTGCCTACCTTCATTTCCCTGGGCCTGAGGCTTCTTTCTAATAATACAATTTGTAAATTCTTACTATAATAATGATAATTTACTCGGCTTCACCCCAGATGGCTTAGAACTTCTAATTCTCATCAAATAATATCTTAGTAGACTGCTTATCCGTTCATTTTTATATTCTTAGGAAACTGTTCAATAAATATGCTCTTGCTACAGATCCCCAGCATCAAAAACTGATAAACCTACTGTTTTTCAGACTCTATTTCAACCACCATAATTATCTGAGGAATCTTTTTAAAAATACCAATTCCTGCCTCCCATCACATGCATGGTAATTTAATGTGTATGGCATGTGCCCTGGGCCTCAGGACTTTCTGGAACTCCCTAGGTTACTTTAGTGTACAGTGAAGTTTGAAAACCCTGAATTACCCTTTGTCCCTGGCTTTTATAGTGTACATGCCCCACCTTGTCTCTGATAGGAACAATGAAACCTAGTTTCACCTCTCCTGGGATCCATTTTTCCTCTTAAGATAAAGAAATCTAGTCCCTTTAAGCACTTCCCACAGTCAGCGTGCACAATAGAGCGGGCACAGAGCTCTTCAAATATCCTGCTACCCCCTCAACCCAAGGTATTTCTTAATATTTGAGGGAAGAAAGTGTTTTCTAGACTTTCTTAAATTTGAAGATGCAAGTTGATACAAAAGGCTACTATTTTGGGAGCCTGTGACCACCTTTGTCAATTCTGCACTTTTGAAGTTGCTGCACGCAACTTTATTGACTGTAGCAGTTATTGAGTTAAGGCTTTGATCAGTGGCCTGACTGTTAAGAGTAATGACAAACTCGGGTGCTAGAGAGAGCAGTCCTATTATGAATTCAACCTGATCAAGCCATGTACGATGCATACAATGCATATATGAAAATGATCAAATTGTGTATCTCTTCCCCCAGGGAGCTCAATACTTTGAGATTGCACTTCATTATACTCCCCAGTTTCCTGCAAATACAGATGCGTAAATCTGAAAATATTTTTGTGTAAAATCTGTTTTTCCCCCTAGTAGGCTTAGTATCCATTTGAATTCAAGGGAACTGTAAGTCTGTATAGAGACCTGGAGGCAATAATGCTCTGGAAAGACAGCATGCTTAGAAGAGCTGGCACTTGTTTTTTTAGAGTAGATCATTGAATGGCTTTTAATCAAAGGAGAGCTGTCCTAGGGAAGAGAAGGGCTGCTGTGGCCAGGAGGAATTCAAGGGAATTTAGAGTTTCAAAGTTACTGGGCTCTTCTTATTATGCCTGAACATCCCTATCCCACATACCAGAGTCTGTCATTGTCCCACTGGTGCCCCCTCCACAATTAGTGCTGCAAATCTGCCACCCTTACCATCTAAACTAAACTTCCTCTTCAGCTACATTTTCTCTTTTATTATTGGAGGTGGGATGCTTCATCAAAGGTTCCATGAAGGCTCTCTTTCTACAAATATATTCTTAGATTGTAGATCTTAATTCTCTTTTTCCCTATGCAACCTCTCTAGAGACATAGAAAACAGCCAACTTGCTCCACAATCATTATCATAAACATTGTTAATACCAATACGGACTTGTTCTCCTTACCCTCTTTCTTTTAATTACATTTTAAGCCATGTCATTACAGATAATAGTTTGGATTTGATGCCACCACTTAACATTGATTACCTATGGCCCTTTGCCCCAATCCACACTTCACTAGCAACAAATACATGCCAATATTTATTTATTCTTTAACCAATCCAAGAATATCATCATAAATGTGTGTTTCCTGGGGTCAATTCATGTACCAATTACTCTAACAATCAGGGCCTCAATAAGTGATAATTGGCACACTCAAGATAGAATAATTTGAGGATAACTAATTTACAAAAAGACTAATAGAAATCTACTTGTAATAGAACTATGGGGTATAGTGCTAGACTTAATAACACTGGACTTCTCACCATACCCAATAACACTGGACTTCTCACCATACCCAATCCCACTGAAAAAAATGGTTACAGAAATCTTGGAGAAAATAATTCTATGAAATTACCATAGACCTTCTGTGGAAAGAAAATAGCCAGCTCAAGGATCCTGGAAGATAAGGGTCTAGGGAAAAATAACCCGGTCACTTGATTGGCTTCCTTTGTTCTCTGATTAAGATTTCCTATTGACTGAATCCAATCTGAAACCCAAAAACATAAAAACTATCCAATGTGGTTCCTAGAAATCTGTCCTGTAGGGCAGAGAGCAGGTTTAAGAGAGTGGAGAGTAGATAGGAAGGGTAAAATAGCCTATATTGTTATCAAGTTGGAATAACTGTTGGGAATTTATACATTTCTAGAGCAAAGAAACAATTTTTAAAAATTTTATCCAAATTTATTTATGTTGTACTTTGTACATAAAATTTCAACATATTCTATATGGCAAAAATCATCATGATTGCAATTTAAAGCTATAAAAATTGAGAGATTAGATATCATAATTTCTACTCTGTGGGGACCAGTTAAGCATTGCAGGTGCCATTATTTCTTAAGGCCTCAACTGGCGTAGAGGAGAAACAGAAAGTATTGAGAAAAATGGGAATTCTGCATGGGGAAAAAAATAACAATAAGATGGAAAACTCCAAAAAGAATAAGTTGTAGTTCCAGTAGCTTAAAATAAAGTTGAGTTGTATTATAGGAGGAAATATGATCTGACTCAAAAACCAAATTAATTTTTTACTGTGGCATTGTTTCTAGAACAGCTTTCATAAAAGTGAGTTCTGTAATACACCATTTCTGTGATATATTTCACAAAAATAGCATTCCAGTATAAAATGAGTTTTAAAGAAAAATGCTTTACTACATCTAAAATATTATCACTTAACATGTAATAATTATATAAAAAGAAAAAATGTACGTATTGATGGTTACAGAATAGACAGGAAGATGTTAAGAAAATAAAGGAAATGGAGAAGTCAAAGAACTTATACGCATGACCCATGGACATAAACTAAGGTGGACATTGCCTGAGGGAATGAGGGGTACTGGGTGGAGGGGGAAAAAGGGGGAAAAACTGGCACAACTGTAAAAGCAAAATAATAAAATATGTTTTAAAAAATGAGAAAATATTTGTAAAATGTATTATAAAAGTGGTCAAACTTTTTGCCCAGTTATTTTTATTGTCCTATCACAGTTGTCCCGTATTTTCCCCATTGCTCTCCCCTATCCCCACATCTCTCCCATCTCCCACAATCAGTCCCCACCTTGTTGTCCATGGGTCACTTACATTAGTTCCTTGACCAGACACTTCCCTGTCCTTCCTCCCTTCTCCCATTCTTTTTAGTCACTATCAGTCTGTTTTTTTCCATGCCTCTGATTCTACTTTCCTTGTTTGTCCATTTTGTTCATTAGATTCCTATATTAGGTGAGATTCCATGGTATTTGTCTTTTGCAACCTGGTTTATATCAGTAAGCATAATACTCTCTAGTTCCATCCATGCTATTGCAAAAGGTAGGAGTCCCTCCTTCTTCTTCTTCTTTCTTCTTCTTCCTCCTC
>PVIW01013601.1:0-18747 GCA_004026585.1 Noctilio leporinus
AAAAAAAAAAAAAAAAAACCACATTGAGATATCATCTCACACCTGTCAGGATGGTTACCATTAATAAATTAACGAACAGCAAGTGTTGGTAAGGATGTGGAGAAAAGGGAACCCTGGTGCACTGCTGGTGGGAATGTAGACTGGTGCAGCCACTCTAGAAAACAGTATGGAATTTATTCAAAAACTGAAATGGAACTGCATTTTGACCCAGGGATTCCATTGCTGGGAATGTACCCTAAGAATCCTGAATCACAAATTCAAAACAATTTATGTACCCCTATGTTCGTAGCAGTGCTATTTATAATAGCTAAGTGCTAGAACCAGCCTAATTCCCCTCAGTGGGGTTAATGGATCTAAAAACTGTGGTGCATTTACACAATAGAATACTATGCAGCAGAAAGAAAGGAACTCCTAACTTCTGCGACAGTGTGAATGGAACTGGAGACTATTATGCTAAGTGAATTAAGACAGTCAGTGAAAGACATATACCATATGATCTCACCTATAAGAAGAATCTGATGAACAAAATAAACTAATGAACAAAATAGAATCTCAGGCATGGAAACATGGAACATACAGAAGGGAGCAGGATAATGGTGGAAAGCATGTATGAATGACCCACAGACATGGACAATAGCGTGGGAATTGACTGTGGGAGTGAAAGGTTAGATGGGTGGAGGAGGGCAAAGGGGCAAAAATTGCAACAATTATAATAGGGTAAAAATAAAAAATAATGAAAAAATAAACACATGAGTCACACATTCAAAAATTAAATAGAAATATTATCAAAGGGAAAAGGTTGAAGTTTTATGAGTTACTAACTGGAAGATTGATTATGATTGTAATGTTTGTGTCCTTTGATCCAATAATACTGTTTCTGAAAAAATTTATGCTATAGAATCACTAAAGTTTGCACAAAATGAGGGATAAAATATGTGTAGCAAGATTATTTGTAGTCATGCAAATTTAAAACAATGCAAGTGGTTTTAATAGATTATACATAAATCAATATTTAATGAAGAGTTTATAGCAGGTTTTAAAAAGGACTATTTTAAATAAAGAAAGAGATTCTATGATCCATATTCGGAGAAAAAAAGTTTCAGGACCGTATGTATAGGAGGTCTGTCCCCAAAATATTGAACCAATGTCAATATAATTAAAACAGTTTGTGTGTGCAATGCGTTTCGGACAGACCTCATATATCGTATGTCATTCTATTTTGCCAAAAAAATAAATAAATAAACAATAACATGAAGAAGAAAGAAAAGAATAGAACCAAAAGTTGTGTGCATGTATCTACACACCAGTACACTTTTGTGAATTAAAGGTGGTGCTGTTGATATTTACATCTGAATTATCAGCGTGAGTCAGGAGTGTCTAGAGGAAAGCAGGAGGTACAGTTTATCTTAAGAAATTCTATATTCTGAATTAAATATTTTTGTAAGCTTATTTTAATAGTGAGCCTATACTACTTATAATAATAAAACTAAAATTTCCACACTTAAAGAAGTGTTTTCCATCTATTATAAGAACATTGTGTTAATCTTAAACCTAGGTCTCAAGTCTGGTACCTCCAGGTGTCTCAGAACTACCTCCCTTTGCTTCAATACCCTCAGGCTAATCTGTCTTCTTTAGAACATGCCCACAGTATTTTAAATTTATGTTTCACCAGGACATTCTTTTTTCCTGTTCTCTCATTGTCAGAACACACTGTTAATCATTCCTGACAATCTGACCATTTCAAAGATTCCTAAGCTTGTCAATTTTATCTTTTATCATCCACATATCCATAGCAGCAGATTTATGGTACTATATAGTCTTTATTTCTTATTCTTTAGATTTTTCCAAAGATAAATTTTGGTATTTATTTAAATGGATGATGGGTAACCACTGTCTTTTGCTGGTTACATTGCTAATGGGGCCAAGGCTGAGTTTCTACATCATCTTGGTGATCAGTCCTTTTTTAGTTATAAGTTGCAAGCCACACTCATATGACATGACAGTCTTTTAATAAAGTTATTGGGTGCATAAGGGGGAAAATCAGGACAATTGTAACAGCATCATCAATAAAATATTTACAATAAAAATAAAAAGTAAATTCTTAAAAAAAAGAATGTGCAATGGTAAGGATTAATACAAAGTCATTTCTTTAGCAAAACATGTAATTCAAGGCATATGCATTATGAAAGCTGGACCAGAGATATTATCCTCATATTAAAGACTAGCATATAATTATTAAGGATAGAAATGTAAAGAAAATAAACATCTGGGTGATAGAATTGGTTCATATTTATTATTAGAAATCCTATTTGAAATCCAGAGAAGAATGGAGTGGATTACAAAACATGTGAGATAATGCAGGACAAGGAATACAAGAAAATTAAAACTTTTTTCTCCACTAAATTTAACATTTTATTAACCAACTTCCTTATTTGACTGAATGAATAGTCTGACAAGGATATGGACTCGGAATTATCCTTGCTGCCATTGCCTCAGTCTGTGATGCAACTTGTATAGCATGGGGTTTGCATGCTATACTGGTCACATGTTATCTCCTTCAACAAACCTGTTGAACATGAATCAGACTTCTAGTATTGGGGGTACATCTCAAAATAAGTCAAAGGTTGTGAAGTTTGCCTGTAAGTTTAAAAAATAAAGGCTTTGTATGTAAAAATTGCCATTGTGATAAACACATAAAATAATGTCATTATGAAATTTGATCCAAAATCATCAACTTTTTAAGTCTTTTTCCTCTTTCTTAGTTAGAACCTGTTTAGGAGCTAATGTTCAGCAAGATGATAGAGTAGGAGGGACCAGGAATCTGTCTCCTCATCCAGACGACAATTGTACTAGTATCAATAGAATCTGTCTAATGTAACTGTTTTAGAATGCTGGAGTCTATTGAATGCTTACAACATCCATGGAATACTTAACTAAAAAATTGCAGCTAATTATGGTCAATTCAAGCTCTTAATACAGTAGCATCTACCTGTCCACTCACAGGCAGGTGGCGAGCAGGAGTGCACAATATTGTTGAAGCATCTTGTACACAGCTGGTAGGAGCAACTCTTCTCTAAAAATTGTGGATCAATGCTCTGATCACTGATTGCTGCTCTTAATCACTGAAGTGTAGACAAAGAGGCAAGCGCCCTTTGCATTTACACTCACTCCATTGTTGAGAACCCCTTGCTCTCTTAAGGAATTGATGTTCTGGGCACTTAAAGGGCTAATGCCCTAATCCCACTTCATTTTTCTATTTTTTTCTCCTTTTGTGAGCCAGATATTAGAGACTAGGTTATTTGGAAACTGCTTTTATATTGGGAAGATTAGAAAGTGAACATGAAAATCCAGGAGAAGGCTCAGGGAATACTTTATAGCTCAGATTGGTTCTCAGTGAGAGAGCCATCAATTAGATAATCAAAAACAATAGACAATAGCATACACTGGAAGGGGGGAATATGCTACCTTGAGTTATCACAGTATTAGATTTAAACAACCAGTTTTCAATAGAAAAGTCACTAGGCACACAAAGAAACAGAAAAATATGGTCCATTCAATGGAAAAATTAAAAAGTAAATAGAACTGTCTCTGACATTACAGTTGGTAACATTCCACAACTATAGTGCAATTTGGGGTCATTTGGTTCCGAGGCAGGTATTATACGTCAAGTATGATAACAAGTTAACTCATACTTGCACTTACATTAGACTTTGTATAAAATTGCCAGTCAACAATGTGTCAATTTTCCAGGATCATGTTAGAAATCATCAACATTGTATTTATGCTTGTAGTATGTGACACTCATTGGATTTTTGAGGTATCATACCTGCCTCTGAACCAAATGACCCCAAACTGCTTTATAGTTGTTGATTTTACTCATAATACTGTTTCCTTTTTCATTCCATTTTGTATTTTAGTGTATCAAATTCTAAATGTTTGTTGCCAACTGTAATGCCAGAGGAGTCAAAAGTTACCAAGGTAAGTAATCATCAAACTAAAAAGCAAATCTATTGACATGTTTTTGCCAGAGGGGGATGGATAAACATACTATATAGATAGGAATTCCTAATCTGGAGTGTGCCTCATAATCATATAGAAGGCTTGTTAAAACACAGATCACTGGTCCCATCCCAGGTATTCTGACTCAGTAGGTCCAGCATGGGACCTGAGAAATGACATTTCTAACCATTTCTTAGCTCATTGCTAGACCGGGAATTTCTTTAGCACAGCAAAGTGGGATGGTGATCATTTAAAATATCAGTAAGATGCTGAGGTTTTGGGAAATGTTGGAAATATATAGAAGTCTTGAAGTAGAAAAAGAGTCATGTTACTTTTCCCCCTACATGTTGAACATTGCATTTATGGAACTTGATACACAAAGACAGAGATGCTGGAAAAAAACAAAAAACATCCAAGAGCTGTATAATTTATAATTTGATAGATAGAGTTACATTTCAATTCACTAAGAGATTTTCAGAAGATATATCATGTACATCTATCCCAGTGCATAAACTGAAACCACATCATATAAACATGATCTCCAAAAAGCATCTCATGTTGCCTCTGTAATAGACTGGCCTGGATAGACCAATGATTAGCCCCTGTGTGGCATTCCTAATGTCTCTGTATTCTAATTGGTTGCCACTAAAGTGCTTTGCCAACAGACTTTTATCTCAGATAGTGCACAACACTGAAAAGAAAACCACTTTACAAATCCAGTGATTTCATGGACCACTAGGCTCTCTGCATTCTCTATTACCCAGTTTATCTTTTGTTCATTTAATGCATTGCAAACAACATTGAATTCATTTGTTGGACAATTAGGTAAGATATTAAACTAAAGATGTACATATAAATATGTCAAGTAATTATTTTAAGAATACATCTCTAAGGAGTAACTGGAGAAGACACTTCATGAAAGCTTTTCTCCTGCTTTCTCTAACAGTTCAACATATCCCAACTTTTATAAATAGCACAGCTGTTTTTAAAGTGTAAGCAGCAAAATAATTTTCTAAAAATCCATTTCCAAGAAATTAGCTTGTGTGAACATCTTGCAATATGTTAGGAAATTACACTGGTGTTTGTAAGAATGAGTATCCCAGATTAAATTCACTATTGCAAATACCAGCTCAGACCTGGTTTCTCATCTCTGCAAAGTTCCCTTCTTCCTGAGCTGTGCCAGCTGAATGAGCTCCTGCAGTTTCACCTCTGCCTCAATGTTCAACACTGACCTTGAAATGTGGCTTGGGACTTTTACCTGGCTACTTGTCTGAAAGCCACTGCTTAGTCCTGTTTACTTTGGTTCTGCTTTAATGTTCTTCCTTAGTTCTGATAAATAGGCCTGCCTGTTCCAACTTCCAGCTTGATCTTGTTCCTGAGTTCCTCTTTAGTTATCTGCCATCACCCTTCTCTCGAAGGGGTACCCCCATTCTGGATCATGGTCAGGAGCCTGGACCCTCCACTGTGAGGACAGATACCTCTCATCCCAATTTGACGACCTTCCTATAATTGTCTCATATTCTCTCCATCTGTTTAGACCGACCAACATTTTAAGTCTTTGTGGATATCTACTTGCCCAGAGCATAACCTGCTATCATTATTGTATTGAACATGCTGCTTTGGTCTTTATTTACATAGATGATGGGATCCATTCACCCAGATGCAATTCAGTGATTATTTTCTGAATCCTAGCCCATTCTCACGTGAACTATAGTATAACACAATAAGTGACTGGGCTTACATGGTTTGCTCATTCTGAAAACATGAGTACTTATTGGATATTTGGAGCCATAATGGCCACTGGAAAATCAACATGAATAAGACAAAGTTCCTCTCTTGAAGAAACTCATTCTGTAGACAGGGGGATGTTAAGAAGATAAAAGAAATGGAGAAGCAAAAAAACTTATGTGCATGACACATGGACATGAACTAAGGCGGGCATCGCCAGAGGAAATGGGGTACTGAGTGGAGGGGAGCAAAGGGGGTAGACTTGGGACAACTGTAATAGCAAAATAAATAAAATATATTTAAGGGGAAAGTAAGTAAATAAAAGAAAAAAACTCATTCTGGATGACAGAAAAACAAAAAACAATTGAAACATACTTTTTTAACAGTATATTCTTACCAGAGGTCAGAGAGTTGTCCTTCCATAAACATTTTTTCATTCATTCATACTAACATTTTCTTAAAAACCTACTGTATGCCAGCCAACCAGTCAGCCATTTTATTAATACATTGGGACTGGACCCAGAAGTTCACTTTGGAAATTGTGAATGAGATCTAGACATTCACCCTGGCCTAGACTGGATAGTCCAGGCCCCATACCTCCCAGAGACAAATGGTATACCTTTAGGCCTGAAAGGAAAAAAAAAAAAAGGAAGGAAGGAAGGAAGAAAAAGAAAGAAAGAAAGAAAGAAAGAAAGAAAGAAAGAAAGAAAGAAAGAAAGAAAGAAAAAGAAAGAAAGAAAGAAAGAAAGAAAGAAAGAAAGAAAGAAAGAAAGAAAGAAAGAAAGAAAGAAGAAAGGAAGGAAGGAAGGAAGGAAGGAAGGAAGGAAGGAAGGAAGGAAGGAAGGAAGAAAGAAAGAAAAAGCAACAGTAGGAGACCTTCATAATAGATAGACTTTGAACCTGGCTTCCTCTCCTTCAAACCCCAGATCTCTACCTTGAACCCTAAATTACTATGGAATGGGGTGTGTGTGTTTAAGTCCATTCATTATTGCCAAATCTGCTTTCTTTCCACAAGCCTGAATCAAGTGTCAGCCTATTTCATTTCACATTCCGTATCAGCTAGAGCTAGATATGCTGAAGGGATAAATGTTTTTCAAGTTAATTATATGCTTGTTGGGACAGTTAGAAAGAACCCTGGAGATAATCCTACTATAACTTTCAAAAATCAGAATTCAATCCCTGGCTGTCGTGGCTCAGTGGATAGGCACCAGCCTTTGAACCCAAAGGTTGCTGGTTCCATTCCCAGTCAGGGCACATAACCAGGTTGCAAGCCAGGTCTCCAGCCAGGTCCATAGCTGGAAGCAGGTGAAAAGCAACCGTACATTAATGTTTCTTTCCCTACCCTTCTCTCTAAAAATAATGAATAAAATCTTTAGAAAAAAGTCAGAATTTATCCTGGAGCTGCAGAGTTGCCTTAAGTTTCTGTTTCCAGTGGAAATGACCACAAAGTGTCCCTAATACCTCCTAACTCATTGACAATTGAGTAGGCACTGGAGCTCACTGAGTGAATAGTGACTGCCCATGAACTGCCAAAATTCTCTTTAGGCTGAGTTGTTAAGGTTGCCCATGGCCTTTGGATGGTGGAGTCATATCTGGGTCTGAGAGAGACATAGCAAGGATTTCTCAGGATGTCCCAGGAAAATGTGAGCTTGCCTGGGTGCCTATTCCAACTATAGAACTAACACATTTTGCTAGAGCCCTTCGGCTCCTTTACCCCAGTTCTAAATCAGCCCTAATCAATGGGAAGATAATTCTGAAACAAACCTAGAAATAACTTCCTTACTCATCCATGTTCCTGCAGTTTCTTGAGGATTTGGAAGAGAAGAGACCGGAGTTGGGCTAAGAGAAGGCAGGAGGGCCAAGGGAAGAATGGGCTCAGAGGCAGTGCCATCAGCTTAGGGTGCTCCAGATCTTGCAGCAAATAGGGCTAAGTACTGGCCCCAGACACAAATGATAATCCTGAATGCTAATTTCAGTAGGGCTTTTGAGGTAATGGAAATACAAAATCAATTGCTTAACTTCTTTAACATCTGCATATTCATTTATAAAACATACAAATTTTACCTCACAACATTCTTCCCATAATATAATTTTAAAAAGTATGTTAAAGTACAAAAATATGTTCAGAGGTTATGTAAACTTAATATATTGTTAAGGTAATAATAGATTATAGTTCTGTTATTTACCTCTTTCCCATTGTTTATTTCCTGAGAAGCTTCTCTAAACATTCAGTTATTTTTCCACCCTCTCTTACTTATGAGCATGATTGTTTTAAGGTTTAAAATATCATTTCCAAATTAATAAGATATTTTAAAAATCCAGCTGTATTCCTTATTTGCTCACAGTATTTTATCTAGAAAAACTGTTCTTAAAAAGGACTGTTTATAAAATTGTAGTATGTCAAGGCCAACCTTAAAGAAATGCCCTCAGGCCAACAGAACAAGTAAGTCCTACAGTATGGATGACTGCCCTGCTCATCATAATAGTACCTTAAGGCTGTTATGGTTGTCCCATAAACCCATATTTAGAGACCTTTAAAAATGCAGATTATTAGTCTGAGAAACCATTTTGTCTCCAGAGGCACATTGGCAGGTTGTTGCGCAAGCCTGCATTGGAGCTACTTGCGCATTATGATCTCAATGAATTCTTGACCAGATGGACTTGAACAGCTGCCACCCAGGCCCAGTAAGTCTCTTTGCTTAAAAAGACAAAACAGTTCATTTGTTTGCAATTCCTTACTGAAAGGACACAAGGGCAATTTTCTACATTGTGAATTACTTCTATCAGAGCAACATTTTCCCTGAAAGGCCGTAGCTCATTGTGCTATTTAGAAACAAACAAAAAATATGCACAAACATTTTTTCAGAAGTCTTATAATTTGTGCCCAGAAGGGACAAGTTCCTTTTCAGATTAAGTTTTTAAAAATGTTCTTCAGTTGCCATTATGTTCAAGCTGACATGGGAGGCTGTAACTGGAGAGAACCCCCTCTGAAATAATGACGACTTACATTTGTGTAGCACTTTCTGCTTTTCAAAGTGCTTTTAGGCACATTATCTCAACTGATCTCCAAAACAATTCAGGAAGGCAGGGAAAGTGGCTGTTTTTATTCATTACGTTACAGATAAAGAAATATATTTGCTCCACAAGCACTATCTGAATATTTACTAACTCCATTGTGTTATGTTAAAAGTATGATAGAGAAAATAACATGTATTCCTAAAAGAGGAATCTATTTTGTAGATAAGACATAAAACCACAAAGCTAAATTATATAAAAATGTTATACAAGTGTGCAATATGTATAAGATGACCAAAGGCAAAAGACAATGCATGGTTAAAATATTAGAGGTACTTACGGTGAGCAAACTGTGTTCTGGAGGCTTTAGGGGTACTTTTTAAAGCAGATGGCACTTAGAATATGCATGTATGAAAGGAGCCTTAGAAGTTGTGGAATCCATGAAAATGTTTACTCTTTGGTGACACAGTCATGTATTCGTATAACTTTAGAATATAAAATATTTTGGCATTCATCTAATTTATCCTAATACTCAGTGCTGGAACTATTCCTTTGACACCCAGGACAAAAATGTTGGGACAGCTGTAGTTTTTAGAAAATTCTATCTCATATTAAGTTGCAGTCTCTATATAATTTTACCTCTTGCTGACTGAAGCAACAGTAACTAACCCAGTTTCTTTTTTTGTGGGAAGTCTTTAATACATACGTACACCGCTATGAGATCTGCCCTTAATCTTTCTTATTTTCATTGAACCTTTTAATTTCTCTGGGTGGTCACATCATTATTATACTGCTGGACACCTATCTTATTTGTACAAATTCTGTACCTCTGGCCACCCCAAACTGATGCAGTAGTGAATATACAGAGTTAAATAAGAGCTTTACTTTCTGGGCTCTAAACACTATAGAGTTCAGTTCACTTTCAGCATGTAAGTTCATACTGCTAGTATGAACATTTATCACATAAAAATAACTAGTAACTATCACGTAAAACCTGCTTAGTTGATATGGCTGGAATGATGTATAAATGCTTTCCTAAGGAACAAAGCCTACTTTTCGTTGCATTGCTTATATTCCATTTAAGTGTCTTTTCTTTTTCTTAGTCCTTTATGATTTATGCATAGCCACCCAGATAATACTTGCTTAAGGAATTAATACCAAAGCTCCAATATATCAATGATCCTTTGTATTTTATTTCTCATTTTGAACTGGGAAAATAAAAATTAATGGCTCATGTAAATTAACAAGCCAATACTGACCTCTGGTGTATAGTGAAGAAATTTCTTACTGGATTAACTTGTGGATGCTTGGGATAAGTTGTGTTTTAATGTAAGAACATTCAAAACAAAGAAGAATTTTGACTATAGTCATAAATACAGAAAGTGTGGACTGTAAAACTTAACTACTTGAATAGAGAATTTCTCTATGTTAGTCCCTTGTGGTATACAGGCAAGTAAATAGGAAAAGAGAACTTTTGACACAAGAGCTACCCCATTAGAGGAAGTTTCTTACCCAACTTGGTCATCATTTACACAACTCTAAACTGGATTTTTTTTCTAAAGGCCTGTTATGACTTTGTCTTAGTTTTGTCCTTAGATGCCTGCTATGCCCGCAAATACCTCTCCACCTATTTCAGACACAAAGTCCTAAAGTCATCTTATTTGCTCTTTTTCATTCTCTTGACACTTTCCAAAGCTATACCATATGTTGGGATATACTTCCTTTATAATTTAAAAACCTAACATTTGTTAGAGTCATTTTTAGTTAAGTTCACCCATTTTCCTGTTTCCAGTATGTGTCCTTTCCTTGAACGACAGGCTCAAGCTAAGTTATCTATCTCCCTCTCTCACTTTGGTTCCCTCTGGACAGAGCCACTGCAGAATGCACAGCAAGGGCTACAAATTGAGTCAGTTATCCTGCAGGAAGAGGTATCAGCCTTGCAGTTTCAGGCATCAGCTGCTATTAGCAACTCTTGCTGGCTTACCTTCTCTGGTAGCAGCACTCACAGGACCTTAGAAACCTACTTGTTGGGAGAGCATCACTGGGCTGGCACCAATGGAGCTGATCCAAATTTAATCCTGGCACTGCCATTGACTTGCTTCGAGACTTTCTGCGACTCAGTTCAGCTCCTAGACTGCAGATTCTATTTCCTAATCTGTAAAGGGGATGATTAGACTAGATGATGACCAACATCACTTGTGGTGCTATCATCTATGATTCTTAAATCTGGACTCAGGAAGCCAGCTTGGAACCCTGGGTTCTTTACTGCCTACAATGGTCACTCAATTCCTTCATTCTCCCATCCTCCAGTTTGTTTAGGTATTTCTATTGTGTTCTTCATGTATACTAAACTGGTATACTGATTATACTTTACTATATTTGCCTTTTCTCCCTTCATTGGCCTAACATATGGCAGGTTGTTATAATCTGTTGAGTGAATTGAAAAAGAATAAGTTTATCTTACAAGTTTTTATGTGCCCAGTATTCTTTAGAAGCTCCTGAGCCCTGGAAGCTGAGTGTCAGCATCAGCTTTTTGTCCTGATTGTCCAAACTACATAACATGCAAAAATGTTGCCTCTCAAAAGTTCTCAAAGGTAATAGTCACAGACCATACTGCAAGGAAATGGAGGACACCAGATTGCTAGTGGGAGTCAAATCACTCCATACAATAGAATGAGAAGTTCCCACTGTCAGGCAGACTAGGAAGAAGTGGATCAGAAGAAGAGATTGGAAACATGAATTTAGTGAAGTGGTTTGAGGTTGGAGATGATGTGAAGGCCCAGTGAGTGTTTCTAGCCCTTGGGGTGGTCATAGGAAATTTTGAACACACATAATTAAATTTTGATTTGATTAAAACTGCTTGTTTTTAACTCCCAGTTTTGAACTTGCCATAAACTCTTCTATGCTCACAAATACCTATCCTAAACAAATGACCTACCTTCTACTTTTTGAAGATAATTGGTTCCCAAATTAAAAAATTTCTCCATTTCCTAATCTTTAAAGCTATTCTTCTGTATTCTTGTTTTCACTGGTACTTTTCTACCAATATTTAATCATCCAATATCATTCCTCTTTTGAAACATAGATTCAGGAAAATAGTTGTGTGTATATGAGGTTGTATGTATCTCTGTGTGTGTTTGGGGGAAATAAAGCAAGCCTCCCAACAAAAGAGTCCTCTAACCAATATAGAGGAAATAACACAGTTTATTACTAAGCTTTATTACATTTACAAGTATGTGAAGTATCAAACAAAGTGACAAAAAGCCTGGATAGATTTTCATGTAATTTACTTAGCAAGGCAGAAGCAAAAATAAGTTTTCTTATCTCCTCAAGAGATAAAGGGCTATAGTGGATGGTACACTCCTAGTGAGAGTCTTTTGAGTTAATTTTGGAGGTATGTGTTTAAAATTTCAAGGATCAGGAGGTCCCCAAACTTGGCACTGTAAAGTCAAAAGGTCATCTTTCTTACCGAGCCTGCAAAAATTTTGAGGACACTCTCTAAAGAGAAGAGTGTGGAAAGACTGCCAGCTCCCACCCCAAAGAAAAATTTATAATTTTATCTTTACCATATGTGTTGGTTAGTATGTACATATATATTCCTTAGCTTTTCCAGTGAGAGGGTCTAAAAGAAATGACATGCCAGTAGAATACTCAAGACCCAAATCTTGGTATCTAAGCACCATTTTTAAATAAAAGGAGCCTGTATTCATTGTAAAAATAGTTAATTCCTGGACTAGAGTGGAGAAAAGACAAGTTGAGCCTGGGATATCTTGTAGTACCAGAATATAAGGAAGTGCTAAAACATAAATAAATAATAAAATAGAATTAAAACATGCATGATTGTTGAAAGAACATAGCAACCACACTAAAGGGGCTCCTAATGGCCAAATTGCTAACAATTGGAGCAATAAAACAAATAATGATATTACTATATCTTATTTCATAGAATAGAATAAATACCCATGAGTCTATACTCATATAGATAATTGAATGAATAAATAAATGGAGGGAGGAAAACAGCACTTGCTTAAGAAAAATTCTAAATAATGATCTCTCCTTCCCCACACAAAGCCCCAGTGCATATAGTATAGTATTGGCCAACAAAACAGAATTAAGCAGAAAGACCAACTCATATATCGATACATGATTAATGACAAAGAAAGCACTGTGGAGCAACAGGAAAGGGAAGGTCTTTTTAAAAAATGGTATTGGAGGAACTAGTTATTCATCTGTGGGGAAAAACATGAAAATTGAACAGTAGCTCACTTCAAATACAAACTTTATTTTGAGATAAATTCTAGATCAAAATATGAAAGGGAAGTAATATTTATAATGTAATATAAGAAATATCCTTATAATTTTGATATAAATAAGATTTTTAAAGTCAAGCACACAAAAACTGTAAGAAGCACTGACCACAAAGTAAATGATATAAACATTAAATTTGGGATCCTCTTTTATCAAAATATATATGATTAGGTGCCTGAAAATAAGCCACGGACTGGGAAAAGATATATACAATACATATACATAAATGTCTCATACCCTAAAGAATTTCTACAAGTCAGTTAAAAAACTCTCACAGCTCATTAGAAAACTGGACAAAAGACTTTTAAGAGACACTGTACTAAATATGATACCCAAATGGTCAATAAACTCATGAGAGATTTTCAACCTAATGAGTAATTAGGAAATTGCAAATTACAACCAAAATGAATTTTACTTTTTCCATTCCTCTTCCCTTTGTCATGCCTTCTTTTTTCTTCGTTTCTTTTCCTTCCCCTTTTTCTCCTTCCCTTCTTTCATGAGTCATTCCTAAAATCAGTAGGTGGGGCAGGCTTAAGCAATGCCTTCAACCCACATTAAAAGGTTGAAGCCAGAGCTGGGCAAGGGTTTCAGTGTATGCAGGTGGCCCCACATGGGGTTTTAGAATCCCAGGAAAGCATCTAGATAAAAGTATTTTTAAGCATTTAATGTCTAAATCCAAGGGTCTATTGGGAAGAGAGTGGTGCAGGCCTGTTGCATAAAGTGGAACTTCGGGAACAGAAGGAAGAATGAAAGAAAAGTGTCTATATGGAAGAGAAAGTTCAGTGTGGAATTTTAGAGTCCCTGTAGGGTAAGAAGGGCATTGCTATAGGAAGGATTCACAGGTTCTAAGTACTGAAACCAAGGAATGGGAGCAGGAAAATGGCCATGTAGAAGAGGAGGCTGGCTAGTAAGTGATGCCAGTATCAAAACAAGATGAAAAGGATAGTACCACAGAGGTGTGGCATGGTGTGGTGTCAGAGCCTGAGTAGGGTGCGGCACACACCCACATGGGGTTAGCCCAGGGAGGATAAAATAAGTATCTGCAATATTATACTACAATGGATAGTGACCCAGCTAGGGTATCAAAGCTTGAGAACAGACAACTTAGCACAAGGTGTTGAAGCAATAGTAGAGTGAGAAGGGTGACTACACAAAAGGGGAGCTGTATAGAATGTCAGAGTCCTGAATGGGGTGTGAATTTATTTAAAGACAAAAAAATACTATTTTTTTTAATTTAAAAGGTAGAACTGGATTTAAAAAGAAAAAGGCAACCATACCAATAATGGAAAGAATATGGAGAAACTGGAATATTAATATACTGCTAATAGGAGTGTAAATTAGTACACCATTTGGAAACCTTAGATGTATCCTCTAAATATTCAACATATGTGTACTTTGTAAATGAGCAAATTCATTCTTAAATATCAAGAAAGTATCCATTCATATAATATAAACAAGAGACATTTATTGAAAAAGATATGAGATATGTACATAGGACAATGATGTCCCAGTTACCTCTCAGTAGGCATCTTGGGACCTTACACAGTTCTTCCAAAATACTGTGCCCCATAGTATTTTCCTGAATCTCATCAATAGCCTGAAATCTCTTTCCTTTCAAAGGTGACTTTAGTTTTGGGAAAAGCTAGATGTCACAAAGCACCGAATCTGGGCTGTAGGGGAGTACTGAGTCACCTGGGTGATTTGATGTTTCACCAAAAATCTCTGCACGAGACGTTATGTGTAAGTGGGTGTGGTGTTGTGATGAAGCTGCTAATCACTAGTTGCCTATAGCTACAGCTTTCTGATTCATCTGAATAGTTTCCTCGGAGGAACATTTAAGTTTAACACAAAATTTGATGCAGTTTCATTGCTCTAGTCACTCAGTCATTTTTAGTGCAATGGCCACATAGTACACATACTCACTCAATGGTATCTACTGTCCCCACTGACTAGTACAGTAAAGTCATCATTGTTTATGCATGAGCATTCCAGTCCACTCTCCTTGGCTGCCAGGTAACATGGATGTTACATAATTCTTGTTATATTAATAATGGCTAGTCTTTTTCTGGACAGAACTTGTTGTATACATAATGCAGAGTTTTACAAAGTTTGAATATTTGACAGAAACCACCAGACTATACTCATATAAGGCATTTATTTAAATGCAAGGAATATTGGGCAGTAAGTGAAAGATAATGAAGACATGCATTGCAGATCTGAAAGACATTCCATGGGCAGGCTCCAGACATCTTTCCTTATTCACACACACTGGCTCTATATTGTCTCCCAATTGAGCAACCTAAGATTTGGGCTAGGAATCTTGCTTTAAGGAGAACTCAATGGAGAAACCCACAGCAACCTTTTATATCACCTCGACCATGTATTCAAGCTAGGCCATTAAACCAGTTGCAAACCATTGGTAAAACAAACAAGCATAAAACTCTGACCCTTCAAGTCACCAGGTGATGTTTCTTAACTGTAAATTTTATGTTATACATCTAGTATCTTGGCCAAGAGTCACTATTTAGTTAACCAGGTTTTCCCAGAGATTGTCTAGCTGATATTATTTAAAAAAGAATAAGACTATTTAAGGCATAATATTCATTATAACAAAAATGAAAACAGATCCAAATATTCTTCAGAAAGAGAAAAAGTTGTCTTCTATTTGCACATGGAATACTATATAATAATAAATATTTATTACTGCTATGGAAAACAGCATACATGCATATTATAAATAATGTACTTAGTGAAGATAACTAACAAAAAAAGTGTGTATTGATAATTTTATTTATGTGTAGTTCATTATGTAGGCAAACCAATCTTCATATGAGAAATCAGGATAATAGTTGCCTTTCAGAAGGGGAAAGGAATAATTGATAGTAAACATGAAATAGGGTAAGAGTTGCTAGTTAAATATTATTCCTGATTTGATGGATAATTAAATGGCTGTTTACCTTGAAAAAATTCATCAAGCTTAAAATGTGTTATTATATGTACATATCTGATCTTTCAATAAAATTAGTTTTATTTTTAATTATATTATATTGATCATGCTATTCCAGTTGTCCCAGTATTTTTCCCTTTGTCCCCCACTACCCCATCCTCCCCACTCCCTCACACAATCCCCACCCTGTTGTCCACATCCATGGGTCATGCATTTATGTTCTTTGGCTAGTTTACATCTCCATGACTATTCCTTAACTACCAATTTTTACTTTTTAATCTGTTCACATTTTTCACCCATTACCCTGAAGCCCCTTTTCATCTAGCAATCATGAATATGTCCTCTGTATCTACCTACCATGCTCTTCCTGTTCTGCTTGTTTCATTTTGTATTTTAGATTAAATTGTTGATAATATATTTCCATTTTATTGTTCATATTTTTAAATTCTTCTTAACAAAGACCCTTTAACATTTCATATAATATTGTTTTGTTGCTGATGAACCCTTTTAGTTTTACTTTTTTCTGGGAAACTCTTTACCTGGCCTTTGATTTTAAATGATAGATTTGCTGGGTAGAGAAATTCGGTTATAGGTCTTTGCTTTTCGTCACTCTGAATACTCCTTGTCAATTTCTTTTAGCTTACAATGTTTCTTTAGAGATCAACTGTCTTATGGGAGCTCCTTTGTAGGTAACTAACTGCTTTTCTCTTGCTGCTTTTAAGAGTCTCTCTTTGTCTTTAACCTTTGATGTGTTGTTTATGATGTATCTTAATGTGGGCCTCTTTGGGTTCATTTTACTTGGGACTCTCTGTGCTTCCTGAACTTGCATGTTTATTTCCTTCATCAAATTAGAGAATTTTGTGTCATTGTTTTGTTTTTGTTTTTTTTTCAAATAAGTTTTCAATTTCTTGCTCTCTTTCTTCTCCCTCAGACACTCCAATGATGCAAATGTTGGTATGCTTGAAGTTATTCTGGAGGCTCCTTACACTATCTTTATTATTTTGGATTTTTAAATTCTTCTTGCTGTTCATATTGGTTGTATTTGCTTTCTTATATTTCAAATCACTGATTTGGTTCTCAGCTTCATGAACTTTACTGTTGAATCCCTGTAAATTGTTCTTTATTTCAATTAGTATAAAATTCATTTCTGACTGGATTTTTTTTTCCTGCTCCATCCCTTTTATTTAATTTAATTTTATTTTTTAAAATTTTATTGTTGTTATATTACATCCATCCCCTTTTTGCTCCCCTCTGTCCCCCTCCACATCCACCCATTCCCCCCAAAGTCAATCCCACCTGTTGTCCATGTCCATGGTTCCTTTATACTAGGTTCTTGTCTAAGCTGCTCCTCTTTCTTGCCTCTGCCTCCCCCCTCCCCACAACCCCTTCCCCCCTGACCACTGAAGGCCTATTCCTTGTAGTCACATACTTGGTTCTGTTTTGCTTGTTGTTAGTTTTGCTCATTATTGTCCCGTAATGGGTGAGATCATATGATATTTGTCCTTCACTGACTGGCTTATTTCACTAAGCATAATACTCTCCAGTTCCATCCACGTTGTTGCAAAGGGTACAAGTTCCTTCTTTCTTTCTGCTATATAGAATTCCATTGTGTGAATGTACCAAAGTTTTTTGATCCAATCATCCACTGATGGGCACTTAGGCTGTTTCCAGTACTTGGCTATTGTAAATAGTGCTGCTATGAACATAGGTTTGCATAGGTTCTTATGAATTGGTGTTTCAGGATTCTTTGGGTATAGTCCAAGTAGTGGAATTGCTAGATCAAAAGGCAGTTCCATTTTTAGTTTTTTAAGGAAACCTCATACTGTTTTCCACAGTGGCTGCACCAGCCTACATTCCCACCAACAGTGTATAAGGGTTCCCTTTGCCCTGCATTCTCACCAACACTTGTTGTTGATTTGCTGATGATTGCCATTCTGACAGGTGTGAGGTGGTATCCTAATGTAGTTTTAATTTGCATCTTTCTGATGACTAGTGATGTTGAGCATTCTTTCATATGCCTCTGGGCCCTTTGTATATCTTCCTCAGTGAGTTGTCTGCTCAGGTCCTTTGCCCATTTTTTAATTGGGCTGTCTGTCTCCCTGGTGTTGCATTAGTTCTTTATATATTTTGGAGATCAGACCCTTGTCTGAGGTATCATTGGCAATTATGTTTTCCCATACAGTTGGTTCCCTTTGAATTTTGCTGATATTTTCTTGAGCTGAACAGAAACTTTTCAATTTGATATAGCCCCATTTGTTGAATCGTTCTTTGATTTCCTTTGCCCTTGGTGAAGTATCAGTAAACATATTTTTGCGTAGGATATCCGAAAGTTTACTGCCTATATTTTATGGTGACACTGCTTATGTTTAAATCCTTTATCCATCTTAAGTTTATTTTGGTGTATGGTGTAAGTTGGTGGTCTAGTTTTATCTTTTTGCATGTTGCTGTCCAGTTCTCCCAACACCATTTGTTGAAGAGACTGTTTTTACTCCATTGGATGTTCCTTCCCCCTTTGTCAAATATGAGTTGACCATAGAGTCCTGGGTTAATTTCCGGGCTCTCTATTCTGTTCCATTGATTTATATGTCTATTCTTATGCCAGTACCAGGCTGTTTTGATGACAGTAGCCTTGTAGTATTGTTTGAAGTCCGGTATTGTGATTCCCCCTACCTTGTTCTTCTTTCTCAAGATTGTGGTGGCTATTCGTGGGCGTTTTTGGCTCCATATAAATTTTTGAAGTATTTTTTCTC
>PVIW01013602.1:0-26742 GCA_004026585.1 Noctilio leporinus
ATGATATTTGTCCTTCACTGACTGGCTTATTTCACTAAGCATAATACTCTCCAGTTCCATCCATGTTGTTGCAAAGGGTACAAGTTCCTTCTTTCTTTCTGCTATATAGAATTCCATTGTGTAAATGTACCAAAGTTTTTTGATCCAATCATCCACTGATGGGCACTTAGGCTGTTTCCAGCACTTGGCTATTGTAAACCCCATATAAATTTTTGAAGTATTGGTTATAGGCCTATGAAATATCTTATTGCAATTTTAATAGGGGTTGCATTGAAACTATAAATTGCTTTGGGTAGTATTGGTATTTTAATTATCTTAATTCTTCCCATCCATGAGCATGGTATATGCTTCCATTTACTTGTTTTTTCCTTAATTTTTTTCTTTAGTGTCCTGTAGTTTTCTGAATATAGGTCTTTTACTTCCTTGGTAAAGTTTATTCCTAAGTACTTTATTTTTCTTATTGGTATAATAAATGAGATTTGTTTTCTAGTTTTTATCACTGATGTTTCATTGTTGATGTGCACATATGCTTTGATTTCTAGATATTGACTTTGTATCCAACTATTTTTCCAAATTCACTTATTAGGTCGAATGTTTATTTGGTGCAGTCTATAGCATGTTTTATGTACATGATCATGTCATTTGCAAGAAATGATAGTTTTACTTCCTCTTTTCCAATTTGGATGCCTTTGATTCCTTTTTCTTGTCCAATTACTATGGCTAGAACTTCCAAAACTATGACCAATAGAAGTGGAGAGAGTGGACATCCTTGTCTTGTTTCTGATCTTAGAGGGAAAGCTTTATGTTTTTGCCAGTAGAGTATCAAGCTGGCTGCAGATTTCTCATATATAGCCTTTATTATGTTGAGGTATGCTCCCTCTATTCCCATTTTACTGACCATTTTTATCATAAATCGGTGCTGTACTTTATCTAATGCTTTTTCAGCATCTATTTATATGATTTGATTTTTGTCTTTCACTTTGTTTATGTGGTTATTTATGTTTATTTGCAAATATTATAACATACTTGCATCCATGGAATGAATCCCACTTGACTGTGGTATATAATCTTTTTATTGTATTGCTGGATCCAGTATGCCAATATTTTGTTGAAAATTTTAACGTCTACCTTCATTAACAATTTTGACCTGTAGTTTTCTTTCCCTGTTCTGTCTTGACCTGGTTTTGGGTTTAGAATAATACTAATCTCATAGGAAAGGTTTAGGGGGAAGGAAGATGACAACAGTGTAGAGGGCAGTGCTGGAGGATAGGGTAGGGAGCATGAGACCTCTGCAGGTCCCTTCGAATTGGAGAGGTAAGCATCTGGGCTGAGGGGTGCACAGCCCAGAGGGTGCAGAGACCTACAGGAGAGCAGGTGAGACAGTTCTGAACCTGCCGGCTGGCACTCAGAGGATGGCCCTGGGCAGTGATAGCTCTGCCCAGAGGGGCGGCTCTGCCTGGAGACAGCTTCGGTTCCCCGGTGACTTGAAATCTGAGCAGTGAAGTGTGGACAGTGAGTGCAAACTCTGGAGGGATTGAAGAATTGAACTCCTGTAGGGCCAGGACTGTGTGAGAGCTGCACTCCAAAGGCTGAGAGAGAGGAAGCACCTCCCAGGGTCAGAGGTGGAGGAGAGACCCACAGGGAGCAAGAGTAGGGGAGTGGGGAAGTGCACTGGTGGGGCAGTGAAAGGGCCAAAAATTGTGCTGCTGCACCACCCCGGAGAAAGGGCAGCTCAGAGCCCCAGCAAGAAGGGAGGCCCAACCCCCGCACACCAACACCATTGAAACAGGCTCCCACGAAAACTTGAAACTGCATGCCAGGAACTTGCTGCTGGTCCAACTGGCACACCATTTGCAGGCGACAAAAACCTCCTCAAAGAACTGGAGGGAAAGGGCTAGCCATTGCCAGTGCTGTCGATAAGGGACTCCCCACAGAACCAGAGGCCCATCAAACACAGTGAAAAGCTCCACAAAGAGCTGGATAGGGCCATCACCAGCAAACTACGCTGTGGGTCCCCTGGGGAGCTAGGCACTCATTGCAGAGGCAGCAGTGAAAACCTCCTCAAAGAGCTGGAGTGCTAGGAGGGCTAGCCATTGCTGGCAAGTGACCCTTCAGGCACCCTGGGGAGCCAGGCGCTCTTTGCAGACAGCTCCTCCAAGAGCTGGAAGGGGATGGTTAGCCATCACAGGAGCAAGTAGTTAGTTGCTGGCCACACCCCTTGGAGCCAGGTGCCCATCACAGGCAGAAACCTCCAGGAGTTGGAGCGGGAGGAGCAGCCATAGACACCACAGAAGCAGGTCTTCACACAGAACCAGTGAGAGAAGGAAGGGCCCCAAAACGCTTGCACTGCAGAAACCTAGTGAGGGTACTGGAGGCTCAACCTACTGGGGCAGGGGCAGGGGCAGGGGGTGGGTAATGCTGGCACTCAGAATCAGCCCTGACTGTGACAGCCATAGGCCCTGCCACTCCAAGACCACACAGCCTGACTATAGACTGCAGAGACTTGATCAAGAAAAAGAGGCAGATTCAGGAAATGGATCACTGCTAATCTCAAGCACCTGAGTCACACCTAGAGCTACATGAACTATTAATCCCTAACATATCCTTTTCAAAAGTTACTTCCAGCCCTCACAATTAGTGCATTTTAAGTAAATACTGTTTATATCATAGTGCATCCCAATTCTCATATTTTCACTCCTCCCTTATAACAATCCACCTAACTATCCAGGACCCTACTCCTACACTTATTTTAAAGTATACTCACTCTCCTGCTACAAGTCATTCCCAGTCTTCGATCTAAGTATTCCTCCCCTCCCCTGCAACTTAAACCCTTTCTTTCTTTTTTTTCTTTTTTTTTGGTGGGTGCCCGACTAGGGACTACACATTCTTTTTTCTGCTAAAAGCTCACAGGTCATGGTTCCACCTGGACCAATCAGTGCTCATTGAGGGTGGACAAGGAGGTAGATGCTGCAAATATTTATATAGGATTATACTGTTCACTTGCACTTGACACATTCTGATTTTACCCCTCCCCATTTCTATATAAGAGATAAGTTGGCTGGCTTTCTCTCTCATTTCCACACTATCTGAGCTACTCCTTTGCATCCTTCAAAATTATCTATATTTTAGTAAACTTAGTCATTTCCCCTTCTTAAAACAGTCTTATCATATCTACATCCCTATTAAGATTGGCTCAGTAGCAGCTGAAGATATGATTAAAAGTAGGGGTTACCTTGGAGGGTATGGGTATATAGCTATGTGCATATAGTCAAAAGGGAGATTAAAGGAGAAGGATATCCCTGAAGGTGTGGTTATTTTGCCTGGACTGGTGGTTCTGTTTTGGGAGCAGCTCATAAACAGTATAGGAGATGGGGTAGAAGGAGTGTCTCAATCAGCCAACTGGAGGGAAAGGAGCAACACATAAAACCAATCCAAAATACAACAAGACAGCACAAGTTAACAACATAAAGGCCACACCAAGAGCAACAAATTGAGGAAATCTAGGAGACTGCAGCACGAAACTCCACAAATCTCCTAACACAGAATGGTGCTCCACAAAGGTAGTGAAGCAAAGCAGATTAATTCAAGACAAATATAAGCAACAACACAGCCCTGGCTGGTAGCACAGTGGTTAAGGCACTGGCTTGTGAACCCAAAGGTCGCAGGTTCGATTCCGCAGCCAGGGCACATAACCAGGTCGCAAACCAGGTCTCCAGTCAGGTCTGTGGCTGGAGGCAGGTGAAATGCAACCATACATTGATGTCTCTCTCCCTCTCTGCCTCTCTCCCTTCCCCTCCTTCTAAAAATAATGAAATAATATATATATATATATATATAAGCAACAACAGACACCCAAAGTGGGGGTGGGGGGTGGGAAATCAGTCCATCACCAAACAGAAAGGAGGAATCTCCAGAAAGATCACTAAATGAAAGAAAGGCAAACAAACTAACAGATACAGAATTCAAAAGAACGATGATAGAGAAGATCAATGAGCTCAACCAACTCAAAGACAATTATAAACAATGCCAGGGGAACTACAAACAACTCCAGGGAAGCTACAAGGAACTGAGAACTACACCAGCATTAAAATAGATTTAGAAACTATCAATAAGAGCCAGGAGGAAATGAAGAATACAATTTCCAAATTGAAGACTACAGTGGAAGGTATCAATAGTAGGCTAGAAGAAGCAAATGATTGGATCAGCAAGCTGGACGACAATGTAGAAAAATATTCCAAGATAGTACAAGAGAATGAAAAAAGGCTGAACAAGAATGAAGAGGTTTTAAGAGAGCTGTAGGACAACATGAAATGCAATAATGTCCATATCACAGAGATACCAGAAGGAGAAGAGAAAGAAGGAATGGAAAACCTGTTAAAAAAATTAATGAGAGAAAAACTCCCTAACATGATGATTGAAAATGTTACTCAAGTTCAGGAAGCACAGAGGGTTCCAATGAGGATGAATCCAAACAGACCTACTCAAAGGCATAATTAAAATGGCAAATTTCAAAGACAAAGAATCCTAAAAGCATACAGAGAGAAACAGCAAATAACATATAAAAGGGCTCTGATAAGGCTATCAAATGATTATTCAACAGAAACAATACAAGCCACAAGGGAATGACAAAAAATATTCCAAGTAATGGGAAACAAAGGCCTGCAAACAAGAATACTCTACCCAGCAAGGCTCTCATTCAAAATGGAAGGAGAAATAAGAAGTTTCCCAGACAAAAGAAGAATAAAAGAATAGATATCTACCAAACCAGCATTGCAAGAAATGCTAAAGGGTCTGCTCTAAGAAAATGAAGAAACAGAGAGAGATAGACAGGAACCCAGGTACAAAATGGAAAAATGGCAATAAATAAGTATCAATCAATAATAATTAAATCCACCAATCAAAAGACATAGGGTAGCCGAATGGAAAAGAAAACATGACCCACATATATGCTATCTTCAAGATACCCATCTCAGAACAAAAGATCGACACAGTTTGAAAGTGAAGGGGTGGGAAAATATATTTCAAGCAAATGGACATAAAAAAACCTGGGATAGCAACACTTATTTCCGACAAAATATATTTTATGATGGAGGGCATAAAAAGAGATAAAGAAGGACATTTCATAAATACTTAAGGAAATCATCCATGAAGAAGATATAACTCTGGTAAACATATATGCACACAATGTAGGAGCTCTGAAATATATAAGGAAAGTCTTGGAGGACTTCAAAAAGGATATAGACAGCAGCATACTAATAGTAGGGGATTTTAACACCCCACTATCAACATGGACAAATCTTCCAAACAAAAAAATACCAAGGATGTTTCATCATTGAACAACACTCTAGAGAAAATGGACCTAACTGATATATACAGAACCTTTCACCCCAAAGAAGCAACATGCACATTCTTTTCAAATGCACATAGGATGTTCTCTGATAGACAATATGGTAGGTCACAAAACGAGCCTCCACAAATACAAGAAAGTTAAAATCATCCTAAGTATCTTTCCAGATAACAATGGCTTGAAACTAGAAACCAACCTCAAGCAGAAAACAAAACACACTATCATGGAGACTGAATAACATGCTTTTAAGTAATGAATGGGTTAACAATGAGATCAAAGATGAAATCAAAAATTCCTGGAATCAAATGACAATGAATACACAATAGTCCAAAACCTATGGTACACAGCAAAGGCTCTCCTCTGAGGGAAATTCATAGAAATACAGACCTACCTAAAAAGGTCAGAAGAAACTTATACAAACAACCTAACCATAAAGCTGCAAGAACTAGAGGAGTAACAAAGCCCAGAGCAAGTATAAGGTAGGAAATAATCAAGATCAGAGCAGAATTAAATAACTTAGAGACTAAATCTACAATTTGAAGAATCAACAAGTCCAGGAGCAGGTTCTCTGAAGACATACACAAAATTGACAAGCCTTTAACCAGACTCATCAAGAAGAAGAGAGGACCCAAATAAACAGAATCACAACTGATACTTCCAAAATACAAAGGATTGTAAGAAATTACTACAAACTATATGATAAGAAATATGACAACCTGGGTGAAATGGACAAATTTCTGGAAATGTACAATCTATCAAAATTGAATCCAGAAGAAGCAGAAATCCTGAGTAGACCAATAACAACTAGTGAAATTGAAGAAGTAATCAAAAATCTCCCAAAGCACAAGAGCCCTGTACCAGATGGCTCCACAGGTGAATTCTACAAAACATTTGGAGAAGAACTAACTCCTATCCTTCTCAACCTATTCCAAAAAATCCAAGAAGAGGGAAGACTCCCAAACTTTTTCTATGAGGCCAATATTATTCTAATCCCCAAACCAGATCAAGACACAACTAAGGAAGATTACTATAAAACAGTATCTCTGATGAACATAGAAGCTAAGATTCTCAACAAAATGTTGGCCAACTGGATCCAGCAATATATTAAAAAGGTCATACACCATGAATCCAGTGGATCTCTGATTGGTCCAGGATCTGTGGGCTTTAACAGGAAGAAAAGAAAAAGAAAAAAAGAAGGAAAAAAATTGAAAAAGGAAGAAAGAAAAGAATAAAGAAAGGGTTTAGGTGGCTGGGGAAGGGAAGAATACTTAGAGAGGACTGGGAATGCTTTTTAGCCAGAGAGTGAGTAGATTTTAAATCAAGAGTAGGGGGAGGGTCTTGGGTATTTAGGTGGATCGAGATAGGGGAGGATTAAAAATATGTGAGAAGTAACTTTTGAAAAGGATATGTTGGGGATTAATAGTTCATGTAGCTCTCGGTGTAACTCAGGTGCTTGAGATTAGCAGCAATCCATTTCCTGAGGCTGCCTCTTTTTCTTGGTCAGGCCTCTGCAGTCTACAGTCTAGCTGGTCTTGCAGTGGCAGGGCCTCTGATTGTCACAGTCAGGGCTGATTCTGAGAGTCAGCCCCCAGGTAGGCTGGGCCTTCAGTAGCCTAGCTGGGTTTTAGGGCTGCCAGTATTCTGGAGCCCGCAGGGTGTCCCCTCCAACTCCTGGAGGAGTTTCTTGCTTGTGATGGGCACCTGGCACCCCTGCAGGGCAGCCTGCAACCTAGCTGGTTCCTGTGATGACTGGTTCCTGTGATGACTGGCCCTGCTCCTGCAGCTCCTGGAGGAGGCTGCCCCCATCTGCCAACAGTGCCAGGGGTCTGCCAACACTGCCCAGGGTGAGAGCCAATCCTCCAAGCAGACCAGTTCTCCGAGGAGTCCTTCACACAGCCTCTGTGATGCGCCCCTCCCAGCCGGTCTGCAGTGCGGCCTTTGTCTCTGGCAATGCATGGGTTAGTTGCCTCAGCTACAAGTTCCCGGCTGCAGTTTGGAGTTTCCCGAGGGAGCCTAGGGGCCTGTGTGGGTGCTCAGGGCTGAGCCTCCCCTCTCGCAGGGGCTTCAAGCTTCTGTTTCCCTGGTGGCCCAGGAGCACTGTTTTCAGCCCTCTTGCCACCCTGGCATGTACACTTCCCTGCTCCCCAACTCCTGCTCCCCACAGGTCTCTTCTCCTTCACCTCTGGCCCAGTGAGGAGCTTCCTCTCCCTGTTGCAGAGCGAGGCTCTCACGCAGTCTCTCCCCTGCAGGAGTTCAATTTCTCATTCCCTCCGGCATTTGCCCTCACTGTTCCACACTTCACTGCTCAGATTTCTAGTGGCCAGGGAACCTGGAGCTGGCTTCAGTTAGAGATGCCCCTCTGGGTAGAGCCGCCACTGCCCAGAGCCGACCTCGGCCTGCCGGCAGGTTTGGAACTGTCTCACCTGCTCTCCTGTAGGTCTCTGCTGCTTCTGGGCTGTGTTCCCCTGAGTCCAGATGCTTACAGCTCCAATTCTTAGGGACCTGAAGATGTTTCACGCTCCCTATCCTGTCTTCCAGCTGCTCTGGTACTCGAGAACGCCATCAGCACTGCTCTCTACTCTGTCACCATCTTTGATCTTCTTTGCCTATTTTAATGGCTTTGTTGTGAAATCTAGTTTTTCTAATATAAGTATTGCCACCCCAGCATTCCCTATGTCCATTTATTTGAAATGTTTTTTCCATCCCTTCACTTTCAGCCTGTGCTGATCTTTTGTTCTGAGGTGGGTTTCTTATAGATAGCATATACATAGGTCATGTTTTCTTATCCATTCTGCTACCCTATGTCTTTCTTTTTAAGATTTTATTTATTATTTTCAGAGATAGAGGAAGGAGAGAGGCAGAGACGAAGAGAGACATCAATGTATGGTTGCCTCCAGCTACATACCTGGGTGGAGGCCCAGCTTCCAACCTGGTTATGTGCCCTGGCTAGTAATCAAACCAGCAACCTTTGGGTTCACAGCCTGGCACCTTATCCATTGTGCCACCAGCCAGAGCTCAACCCTATGTCTTTTGATTGGAGCATTTAACCCTTTACATTTAAGGTTATTGTTGATAGGTACTTATTCATTGTGATTTTTTTTCTTTATCCCTCTTCTCTCTCTCTTTCTCTCCTCTGTTCATCTTCTTAAAGCAATTCCTTTAGCATCCATTGCAATGATAGTTTGGTGGAAATGTATTCTTTTAGTTTTCTTTTGTCTTGGAAACTCCTTTCTCCACATTCCATTTTGAATGAGAACGTCACTGGGGAGAGTATTCGTGATTGTAGGCCTTTCTTTTCATTGCTTGGAATATTTTTTGTCATTCTCTTCTGGTTTGTGGTGTTGAGAGATCAGCTGAGCCTTAGTGGAGCTCCCTTATATTTTATTAGCTGTTTCACTCTTGCTGCCTTTAGGGTTCTCTCTGTGTCTTTGAATGTTGCCATTTCAATTATGGTGTATCTTAGTGTTAGTCATATTCTTTGGGACCCTATATGCTTCCTGGACTTACATAGCATTTTCTGTCATCAAGTTTGGATAGTTTTCTGTCATTACTTTTCAAACAGGCTTTCTATACCTTGCTTCTCATCTTCTCTTTCCAGCATCTCTATTACACATATTATTACATTTCATGTGGTCCTGTAACTCTCTTAAAACCTCGTCAGTACTTTTCAGTTTTTAAATTTTGTTGTACTGTTTTTTTTTCTACAATGCCCTCCAGTTTGCTGATCGTATCCTTTGCTTCTGGCAGCCTGCTTTTGATTCCTTCTACTGTATTCTTCAATTCAGAAATTCTATTCTTCATTTCCTGCTGGCTCTTGTTCATAGTTTCTATGTCTTTTTAAATGCTGGTGTAGTTCTCAGTAAGTTTCGTGTAGCTTTCCTGAAGTTACTCATAGTTTCTTTGGAGTTCTTTTAGTTTCCTTTGAGCTCATTATAATCATTATTTTGAATCCTATGTCTGATAGTTTTCTTGTCTCTATTTCATTTAGTAGCCTTTCTGGAGATTCCTTCTTTTGTTTTGGTTGGGCAGTTTCTTTTTCTTCCCACTTTAGGTAACTCTTCTTGTTTGTTTCTACTTATTAGATTGATCTGCTTTGACTCCCTGCCTTCCTGGTGTGTTCTTCTGTGTTAGAAGCCTTGTGGGGTGCAGTGGTGCAGTCTTCTAGACTTCCTGATTTTGATGCTCTTAGGATACCTTTTATGTAATTTATTCTGTCTATTTGGCTGTATTTTTTATTGTGATGATGTGGTGGTTTTTGGTGTGTGCTTCTCTCTGAGTAGCTGATTTGAGAGTCATTCCTTCCACTACATCTCATATACTGTTATTGAGCTGCAACTTAAATAGGACCACCAATCCAGGCAAAATACCCACACCCTCAAATATAACCTCCACCCTCAATCATGGTTTCAACATCAACTGAGGCAGAATTAATAAGGATGTAGATAGAATTAGACTATTATAAGAAGAGAAAAACAAATCAGTTTACTAGATGAAAAATAAATGAATTTTGAGAGGGGGGAGGGAAGAACAATGATAGTAGTGAGAAGTGAAAACTGATGAGAGAATAAAGCAAAATTCATATCTTATACAGAAAAGGGGTTAAGAATTAGAATGAAGCAAGAGAAGGCAAATGTATAGTTGTAAGCCTAAACAGAAGTTATAATACATATATATTAAAATCAGATACATGTTGCTTAGCACAATATTCAACACATAGTGTGAGAGAACAAACACACATAAAAAATAAGGAAGATGAATTAGAAAAAAAATAGGAACTGGATTAGTGAAAAATTTTCTTCTTGGCATCATCAACAACCTATGATCTAAGATTACTATAGGTGTGTTGGGAATGCAATGCAAAAAATGCAAGAAAAAGAAGCTGAAGAGATGACTGGAGGAAAGGGAAGTAATTTTGAGGTGGTCTAGGGAGGAGGAATACTAAGGGTAAGGAGTGAGATCCAGGCTAAGACAGAGAAACACTCAAATTTAAAATGAAAGACAGGAAGGGCTGGAAGAAGGTATAAATGGAGTAGGAGCCCGGGATGCTAGGCTCTGATATTTGAAATAACAGAATAGTGAAGATCTACAAATAAGTTTGCAAAGACACTGCAGACACCTCCCCATCCACACTCAGTGGGCACCATTTGGTCAAGGTGGAGAGAAAAGAAGTATATTTTATGAACAGAAAAAGAATGTGTGGTGACTAATGACAAAATTTTTGAGAGACTAGAGAGGGGAGAAATACTTAAAGTGAGGATTGTAAATGGGTGGGTGGGGAGGGGGACAGAGGGGAGCAAAAAGGGGATGGATGTAATACAACAATAATAAAATTTAAAAAAAAAGAAAATGAATAATAACAGGAGAGAAAATAGAACTTAAAACAAACATAAGAAAAGGAAATCAAGTGGTAAAATAGAATGAGAGACAGGAGGGGAGTATGTTTAGGCAAGGGATGGATACTAGGTTTATGAGGGAACCGGAAATCATAGTCATCCACGGACATGTATTTATGCAGATGGTAGTGCATCTGAGTGGCAATATCTCATGATAACTAGGGAAAGGAAACTAGGGAAAGGTCAGGGCTAGAAATCTTGAGTATCATCTGCATAGAGATGACAGGTTTATTTGGGTGAGTAAAAGAGAACAAAGAATATTAGGACTGAAAGAAAAAGTAAATGAGTTAATAAAAGAAACAGAAATGTCCAAAAAGAGCTAAAGATAAGGTAGTCAACAGCTTCAAGCATTGCACAGAGACCAGGTAGGATGTGGACCATGAAGAGTACTGGATTTCATAAGTGCTTACTGAGGACCCTTGAGGAGTGGGCAAGGAAATGTGTTGGTGACCAAGTCAGATTTCAGAGGATTGAGCTGAAGTGACAGATTGGAAACAGATAAGTAAGGTAGTAATCAAAAAGGGTAAGAATATCAAGAAAATGTTTTCAAATATAAAGTTCTTCATGATTTATAACAATATGGAAGATAATGAGATTCTGATAGGCAGATTTAAGATGCTGCAGAAAGAAAACGTTGTTTCCTGTCAAGTTTCTTTATCTCTAGTCTCATCGATGTATTTCCATTATCTGAAGGGATGGTGTACAGTCCCCGGCTGAAAGTCCCTTCTGGGTTTCTCATTGTTGGTGGAAATATGGTATTCTTAGCATAGCAGATAAGATGCCAAAGCACTCTGGTTCCAGCTTTCCTTCCCCATTTTATCTTTTGCAATTGAGGACACAGGATATTTAGATTATTTCCATGTTGGTTCTTCTCATGCATTGCTCTCTGTGCCTGAAAGATCCTTCCTCTCACCATTCACATGAAAAATTCTAACTCACCCTTCAACACTTGGCTCAAATGTTACTTCATTTTTGAACCCTTTCCTGACTCCCAGGTTCAGTTCAGATCTCCCTTTTTGGTGCATTAACTATAAGTTGTCCACTCATATTTTTGTCTCAGCATCCTGCAAAATAATCCATCAATTTCCTTAGCTGTTTTAATCCCCATTACTGGCACAAAACAAACTCTTGTTAAAAGCATCAGGAATGAATGTGTATTAATGTCACATCTTGAGGTATGCAGGATGGAAGTGAAGAAGCTTCTCAGTGAAAAGTGAAATAAGCCAGACAAAGAAATAGGGGAAAATACTGCATGATCTCACTTCTCTGTGGAGCCTTTAAAAAATTAAACTTGTAGAACCAGAATGTAAATAGGTAATTGCCAGGGTTAGAGTTTGGGGGGTGGGGGATGGGGATATATTGGATGTCAAAGAATACAAATGAGTATCAAAGCATACAAATTTTCATCTATATTAATTTGAGCAAGTTAATATCTTTGAACCTGAGTTCCCTATTGTCAGATGAGGATAATACTACCATACAGTATGCTTGTAAGGTTAGTTAGTATCTATAAAATATAGATCAATTTAATGACCAGCACTTAGTTACAATTGTTTTCCAATTCCTACCTTTATGGGCTGATTGCTTATCGGTTTCTTTCAGGGTTTAGATTTGGCTATTACTTTAATCCATTCTTTAAAGAGGAAGAATTTTTTTTTAGTTAAATTTTGATGTCAAGAAATTTAAACTCAAGTCCATCTTTATACTGTATAGAGGTGTTTCATATACCTAAATGATGCTGTGTGATTAACAATACCTAACCAAGCTTCAAATGAACTTTAAAAAATTAAGAACTGAATATAGAGGTTGATTTAGTAAGTTCACAAGTAAGCCTGAATTGTTTTATGAAGTTTCCTAGAGGAAGTTCCAGCTTTGAGGCTGACTGAACTGGATCTAAGGACAACCTCCCTGTCTTACCTTCAAGATTGTATTGCCCTGAGTGCTTTAGATCAACTACTTACATTTTTCAGCAGAATTTTTGTGGCCAATAAAACATGCACTTAATTCCTTTTTTGCATAGATAAAGGGAAAGATTCCACATCAGATTTAGATCAAGAGATAGATGGATGTATCCTTAGGGAGCAGTGAGCAATTTCTGACTGATTGAGTTTAAGGCATTTTTGAATAATTCCGCACCCACACCCACACAAATACACACACAGTGGTCACAACTGTGACTCCACATGCTACCTCTTTCACCAGTGTCATTTCCAAAAGGCATCTGTTGTTTTCCATGACATAAAATAAATCCCTCTCCCTTGTCGAGTGGTGAAAAGCTTATATAAATACTAAAACTTCAACTATTCCCTCAAGTTTTCTGTTGGCAAGTCTGAAGCTATGGGTGTGTTTGGTTATTGACATAGACTTTCTGTGTAGATCTTTCAGGCTGCTTGGGTGAGTCCAGAGGTGATAAGTTCACTTGTCTGGAAAATTTTGCAGACTAACCATTATAACACTCTTTTTATAAAGTCTTAAATGATTGACAATTTGATGAAAAAGACTCAAATTCTTTCTTTTTAATGTAATTTTATTGTTGTTTTATTATATCCATCCCCTAAAAAGACTCAAATTCTAAGTGTCTCTCTTTTTTTTTTTTAACATAAATCATTCTGGATATATGTATGTATGTGTATATATACATGTGTATATATATACATAAATCTTAAAAAGTCTTGGCCAGGAGATGACTTGAATAGTCATTTAAAAGAACATAGAGATGTAAAGACTTGATTAATGCAAGGCATTTAATTTTGCATTGTGGTGTTCCCATGAAGGAACCTTTTCCAATATTTAGAAGTTAAGTCTTTTATTGTGAACTAAGTTGGCATAATTATTACAGCATTATGGGCTATAATTAAAGTGTATATTGAAACATTTTTATTTGTCATAATGAAGAGAAGTGGGAATGCATTGTATTTAAAGAAAATAACACAGTATAACTTACTGGTGTTATAGTAAGCACTCTAGTGGTTATAGATTAAGTGGATACATAAATAAGATTAGTTATATTCTTAGTAAAATGTAATACTACCTTCATTAAAATGTTTTATCAGATTTATAGAAATTTTAATTAAAAATAATAGGGTAAATGATTTTATATAATATATATATGAGCATTATTGTTTATACAGTAGTCTGTTTTTTGGAGAATGCATTAGTTTAAGCTTTCTTTCTGTTTTTCTTTGTATGTACTAGATGGCAATCAGAGAAGTGTCCTAAAACTATTGAGATTGTTTTTACTTTTTTCAATAGTGGAGGAAGTCCATTTCTCTAACATAATTTCCCATGAAGCCTGAGATTAATTCTAGCTATGTATAAGAGAGCTGAATAGAAGTCCATGAATATTAAGTATTTCTGCTATATTTGCACTTGTCTTTTCAGATTTGTGAAGCAATTCACTTGCTGCCAGTAATCTACATTATCTAATGCTTTTGAAAAACTTTTTCACCTAAATTGTTACTTTAAAAATAATTTGCTATTTTAATAATGATCATTTCTAAAATTCTTTATAGACTATAAACTATGAATATTTTTGAGGGTCCAAGATTTTGTTCTGTCTTATAGAGAAGACATATGAAACAGTAAATATCATTAATGAATTAGGTTCCCTTTGTTTCCTTATAGAAAAAATAAAGGAAATCAAATAAGCATTTATGCCTAAGAAGTCCCATTTTAAATTATAGTAAAAACAAAACAGAAGTAAAGAACTTGAATGGATTTGAGTGTTGTTGGCTATGCTGAGCTATTAGTCTTTACATGTCAAAATTCATTTTGATGAGTAAGTCACAGTATGGATAAATAAGTAGCTAAGATTGTTTTTAGGTAATGGTTGTAGCTGTTCTTTTTTTTTTTGTTTTTTTTTAATGTTTATTGAATTTAGAGAAGGAAGGAGAGAGAGAGAGAAATATCAATGTGAGAGATAAGCATCAATTAGTTGCCTCCCATTAGGGCCCTGACTGGGGACTGAACCCACAACCTAGGCATGTATCCTAACTGGGAATTGAACCCCCATAACTGTTTGGTATATGAGATGATGCTTCAACCAACTGAGCCACACTGGCCAGGGCACTGTTAGTTCTGATGTACTTGAGAAATAATGGTGATAAAACATGTAACTTTCTTTGACTTTTAAAATAACCACATTATTTTTTGTTTGTTTTGACAAGGATATAATATATCAGTGTCTTTAGCCTGATCTACTATGCCCAAGACTAAAAAAATACTTTGCATAATGACATCATGCTCAAAATTACAATGATATTATTATTATTTTTATAAGGAGCTCAGTGACAAATTGCAACTCAATACAAGTTACCATGTGACCTCCCTTCTCCAAGGGAATCTCTATCAAAAAGTATATAAGGACAGAAATAGCAGTAATTACATCTCTAATGGTGGATTTTTTACAATTGGACCTGCCTGGGTGGCTACTCTTACCACTACAGTACAACTCAAGTCAGTTTATATAGGCAACATTATCTCAAAACTAGGAGCAAAGATAGTTGGTTGCTTCAAAACAGGGTAACATGAGGGGAAAAAAGGTTGTGTTAAATTCTTTAGAGAATAAAAAATGAACAATTTTTCATTATGTTTCTAGGTTTGAAGAAGAAACGACCAACAAGTGGTTACACCTCTTTGAAGGCAGTGGGGTACCATATGGCCCAATCAACAATATGAAGAATGTATTTGCAGAACCCCAGGTTTGTTTCTTGAAATTTTTGTTATACCATGATTAAGACAAAAATTTGTCTCTGCTTTCTATTTCGATTGATTCATATAAATGTAAATTAGTCATTGGTCTTGAGCTTTAATCATATAACTTTTTTTTTTTACTATGTTATAGTGTAGGTATGAAATAAAAAGAATCAGAATTTACAACTAGCTCTCTACAATCAGACCACTTTGTTTATTAGATCTAACATATTTCTTTAGCAGCCATAGCATGAAATTTCCCAGGTCAGGGCATTTGTTTTTACCTGAAAAATAGAAATATAGACCTCTTACAAGTTGGGGTCAATCAAATTATTCTCTGTAAAAAGAAATATAAAAACTTTCAAAGTTACAGTTCACTTCTCATAATTTGGCTGTCTTAAAATGTGCAAAACAAGGCATAGTTAATTCTGCAAATGAGAGGCTTTTATATGCTTATATGCTTTGATTAAGGTGCATTATTCATGAAGAATAAGTTGTACTTGAATAGAAATTTGTGCTTGCCTTGGTAGAGGTTTTTTTTGTGGGGCTCAGGAAAAAGGGTCAACTAACAATATTACTCCTATAATTTGTTCAAATGATTATTTTTAGGTGATGTCAAAATAAATTTTGATTTTATTACTTTAATCAATATTACTGCAAGCAAATGATCATTTTGAAGTTTTACATATTAATCCCAAAAGGTAGAGGAATGCCATTTTCCTGTGAAGGTTTCGCTGTGATTATTCACATATCTTCTCAGTCACCAACATTTCAAAATTGTAAGGTTTTAAAAAAATTAATTTATGCAGTGGCAAATATTTTTTGGGATGAATTGTTGAAAATAGAATATACTTTTTTCAAGGGTGGAGAACTTTTTTGAAAAAACTAACCCATTACCTTATTTGGTATATTTATCTTACATGAATATCTGTTTAAAAGGGAGTTGAATATTTAATTGAATATTTTCTGGAGGAAAAAAGTAAATGAATTCAGGAATTCTGCTTTGTGCTATTTTTCTGACAAGACTGTGAGTATGGCAAAGCCTTGTCTGTGATAACCAATGGTCAAAAAGTATTTAAAATGAGGGAGCTCATTAGATATCACTGAGCTTATGGGAAAGAGTCTCCATCAAATTGGCGAATTAATACCTTGTGATTCCTTGTGGTGAAGTAGCAGCCTGCACACTCAGAATGTAGGAGACCAGATGACCGGATTTTTTACTGTATAACTTTGAATTAAGTAGATCTTTGGCTTTAAGATATTATGGGGGGCTGAGTTGTTTTTATTGTTAAAAGTGGTACAAATGTAAGTAGGACTTGATATTTAATTCAATTTGAGGGCACATTTCTCTAGATATATTTCCTAAGAATTCTTACATCAGCATTTTTGTTATTCCACTTGTGTTCCATCAGGTATACATCATTAAAGAATGCTATATAAAAAATCACTAGATATATTCTAACATCACTTATTCTTTAGGCTTTGATGAGCAAGGATCCAAGGTCCTAATCATCACCTTAAAATTGTTCACTGTATGGGCTGTTTGGATTGAATATAGGTTTGACTTTTCATTCCCAGGTTTCCTGTACAGTTAAATTTAATTACTCTAAGCTTTGTATCTCAACTCTTTTTGACCTACATTTCTATTATTTGGCTATGGTCTATTTTCAGTATGTAGCTCATTTTCCAAATGGAGAAGATTGGTATTACCTATGCCAGGATACCAACTTTTCTTTCAACCCCAAAGCGTCTGAAAACTGCCTTTTTACACACCAAAAAGTGGATTTGAATCACTATGATTCTAATCTCAAAAATTCTTAATCATACAGTGATTGCTATTGACAATTTTACTTCAGTTGCAAGAGCAGAGTTGGTCTCTTATATATCATTTTATTCATCTTCAGAATTTAAATGCTAAATGTATGGATAAAATTTATCTAGATTTTTAGTAAGAAAGAACAATGTAGTAGTACTACATTTTAAAAATCATCAAAGATAACCATGGCAATTTTATTTTTAAATTTATTTTATTTTTTTAAAAGATTTTATTTATTATTTTCAGAGAGAGGAAAAAAAAGAGAGGCAGAGAGGGAGAGAGACATCAATGTATGGCTGCCTTTCACCTGCTTCCAACCACAGACCTGGCTGGAGACTTGGCTTGCAACCTGGTAATGTGCCCTGGGTGGAGATTCCAACCAGCAACCTTTGGGTTTGCAGGCTGGCACCTTAGCTACTGTGCCATCAGTCAGGGGAAATTTTAAATAAGACTAGAGGTAAGGGCACTATCCCCTATGCTTGGAAATGTTTGGCTCTTTTAGAAAGAAGTCCATATAGTTTTTAATTTTGAAGGAATGTGGATTGTGAAAACATCAGGGAGTTTTTCTTAAATTTTTGTAAAATTAACTACAACTTAAGCCCTGGCTGGTGGCACAGTGGATAAGCATCAGCTTGCGAACCCAAAGGTCACTGGTTCAATTCCCAGCCAGGGCACATAACCAGGTTGCAAGCCAGGTCTCCAGGCAGGTCTGTGGCTGGAGGCAGGTGAAAGGCAACCATACATTGATGTCTCTCTCCCTTTCTCCCCGCCCCCACCTGCCCTTCTTTCTAAAAATAATGAATAAAAAAATTATTTAAAAAAACTACAACTTAATAGGATACCTAAAAATGACTATTTTGAAAGTATATTCAAGAAAACTTTATTATCCCTAATGTACCAGGTGCTAGAGATATAGCATGAATTTGGTAATTCTTTTCTTTTCTGAAAAGTAAATTCAAAATTGACAAATAGAAGATACACAAAATATATATTTGTTGTTGTGTGAATCAGCAAATAAATGAGTTGATTTTCTGCAAATATAGATTTTACCAAATGATCAGGTGGTTACTGTACATCAAATCTTTCAGTGGGGTTGACAAGCTCTTTCATGGGCCTTGGTTGAAAACCTCAGGTACTAAGCATAACATAATGGTTAAGACCATGGAATTAAAATTGATGGGCAGTTTTATGAACTTTCAAGGTTTAAGTTTTCTCAACTGTAAAGCGGTGACACAGGATCTTTTCTTTACACATATATTATTGTGTTAAATGAGTTAATAGTAAGGACACATTGTAGGGATTGCGAGATAGTAAATAATGAATATTAGTAGCTCTGGTTTTGATGATGCCCTTTATGGTTAGAGCCTTGATAAAACACTTTCTTTTACTTTCCTTTGGTGAATAGAGGCAAATTTAGTGTATCTATGGGGATGAAGATCATTAACTTAAAACTGATCTCTGGTTAAAATACTTTAAAAAATTGCATCTGCAAACTCTGTGACAAAAAGTTCTCAGCCATTCACCATTTCTAATTATTGAAAACACTTTTATTAATCATTTTCCATAAATAAAGTATAATTTATTTTATTTTATTATTGTTGTATTACATCCATCCCCATTTTGCTCCCCTCTGTCCCCATCCCCACCCACCCACTCCCCTCCGAAGTCAATCCCAATTGTTGTAAATGTCCATGGTTCTTCCATACTAGTTTCTTGACCAAACTGTTCCCCTTCTTTGCCTGTTCCTTCCACCTCCCCCGCCCCCTTGCACTGCTGCCCACTGAAGGTCTATTCACTGTATTCATGGATCTGGTTCTGTTTTGCTTGTTGTTTGTTTTGTTCATTCCTGTTCTGTAATGGGTGAGATCATATGATATTTGTTTTTCACTGACTGGCTTATTTCACTAAGCCTAATACTCTACAGTTCCATACACGTTGTTGCAAAGAATAGGAGTTCCTTCTTTCTTTCTGCTGTGCAGTATTCCGTTGTCTAAATGTACCAAAGTTTTTTGATTCAGTTATCCACTGATGGGCATTTAGGCTGTATCCAACACTTGGCTATTGTAAATAGTGCTGCTATAAACATAGGGATACATAGGTTCTTATGAATTGGTGTTTCAAGGTTCTTTGGGTATAGTCCTAGTAGTGGAATTGTTGGATCAAAAGGCAGTTCCATTTGTAGTTTTTTAAGCAAACCCCATATTGTTTTCCATAATGGCTGCAAGAGCCTGCATTCCCACCAACAGTGCACCAGGGTTCCCTTTTCCCCACATCCTTGCCAACACTTGTTGTTTGTTGATTTCTTGATGATTGCCATTTTGATGGGTGTGAGGTGGTATCCTATTGTGGTTTTAATTTGTATCTCTCTGATGGCTAGTGATGTTGAGCATTTTTTTCATATACCTTTGGACCCTTTGTAAGTCTTCCTCAGAGAGATGTCTGTTTAGGTCTTTTGCCCATTTTTTTAATTGGGCTATCTGTCTCCCTGGTGCTGAGCTGTATAAGTTCTTTATATATTTTGGATATTAAACCCTTGCCTGAGGTGTCATTGGCAAATATATTTTCCCATACAGTTGGTTCCCTTTGATATTTGTTGGTGTTTCCTTTAGCTTTTCTGAAACTTTTCAGTTTGATAGAGTCCCATTTGTTTATTTGTTCTTTTATTTTCTTTGCCCTTAGAGAAGTATCAGTAAACATATTTCTGCATAGAATATCTAAAATTTTACGGCCTATATTTTTCTCCAGCACCTTTATGGTACCACTGCTTATGTTCAAGTTCTTTATCCATTTTGAGTTTATTCTGGTGTATGTTGTAAGTTGGTGGTCTAACTTTATTTTTTTGCATGTGGTGTCCCAACACCACTTGTTGAAGAGACTGTTTTTACTCCATTTTATGTTTCTTCCCCCTTTGTTGAATAATAATTGACTATAGAGTCCTGGGTATATTTCTGGGCTCTCTATTCTGTTCCATTGACCTATATGTCTATTCTTATGTCATGTCCAGACAGTTTTGATGACAGTATCCTTGTAGTATAGTTTGATGTCCGGTATTGTGATTTTTCCTACATTGTTTTTCTTTTTCAAGATTGCTGTGGCTATTGGTGGGAGTTTTTGGCTCCATATAAGTTTTTGAAGTATTTTTTCTATCTCCGTGAAGTATGTCATTGGTATTTTAATTGGAATTGCATTGAATGAATAGATTGCTTTGGGTAGCATGGACATTTTAATGGTGTCAATTTTTGCCATCCATGGACATGACATATGCTTCCATTTATTTGTATCTTCTGTGATTTCTTTCTTCAGTATTCTGTAGTTTTCTGAATATAGGTCTTCTACCTCCTTCATTAAGTTTATTACCAAGTATTTTATTTTTCCTGTTGCTATGGTAAATGGGATTTGTTTTCTTGCTTCTATTTCTGATGTTTCATTATTGGTATACAACAATGCTTTTGATTTCTGAATATTGAATTTATCCAGGTATTTTGCTAAATTTGCCTATTAGCTCGAGTAAGTTTTTGGTGGAGTCTATTGGGTTTTGTATATACATTCTCATATCATTTGCAAATAATGACAGTTTGATTTCCTCCTTTCCAATTTGGATACCTTGGATTCCTTTTTCTTCTCTGATAGCTATGGCCAGAACTTCCAAAACGATTTTGAACAGAGGTGGAGAGAGTGGGCAGCCTTATGTTGTTCCTGATCTTAGGGGGAAAGCTTTCAGTTTTTGCCAATTGAGTATGATGTTGGCTTCAGGTTTCTCATATATGGCCTTTATTATGTTGAGGTATGCTCCCTCTATTTCCATTTTACTGATCATTTTATCATAAATGGTTGGTTTACTTTATTAATTTATTTATCAGCATCTATTGATATGATCATCTGGTTTTTGTCTTTCATTTTGTTGATGTGGTGTGTTACATTTATTGATTTGGGAATGTTGTACCATTCTTGCATCCCTGGGATGAAATCCACTTGATCATGGTGTATGATCTTTTTAATGTATTGCTGGATCCAGTTGGCCAATATTTTTTAAAGAATCTTAGTATCTATGTTTATCAGAGATATTTGCCTATAGTTTTCCTTCTTAGTTGGGTCTTGACCTGGTTTTGAGATTAGAACAATATTGGCCTCATAGAAAGAGTTTGGGAGTCTTCCCACTTCTTGGATCTTTTGGAATAGGTTGAGAAGGATAGGAGTTATTTCTTCTTTAAATGTTTGGTAGAACTCACCTGTGTAGACATCTGGTCCAGGGCTCTTGTGCTTTGGGAGATTTTTGATTACTTCAATTTCACTAGTTGTTATTGGTCTATTCAGGCTTTCTGCTTCTTCTGGATTCAGTGTTGGTAGATTACATGTTTCCAGAAATTTGTCCATTTCACCTAGGCTGTCATATTTCTTGTCATATAGTTGTTTGTATTAGTTTCTTACAATCCTTTGTATTTCTGAAGTATTAGTTGTGATTTCTCCTCTGTCATTTCTGATTCTGTTTATTTGGGTCCTCTCTTGATGAGTCTGGATAAAGGCTTGTCAATTTTGTTTATTTTTTCAAAGAACCAGCTCCTGGAGTTGTTGATTCTTTGAGTCATAGTTTGAGTCTCTAAGTTATTTAATTCCACTCTGATCTTGATGATTTCCTTCCTTCTACTTGCTCTGGGCTTTGTTTGTTGTTGCTCCTCTAGTTCTTGCAGCTTTATGGTTAGGTTGTTTGTATAAACTTCTATCCTTTTTAGGTAGGTCTGTATTGCTATGAATTTCTCTATGAGGACTGCCTTTGCTGTGCCCCATAGGTTTTGGACTGTTGTGTATCCATTGTCATTTGTTTCAAGAAAATTTTTGATTTCATCTTTGATTTCATTGTTAACCCATTCATTACTTTAAAGTGTGTTATTTCATCTCCACAAGTTAGAGTGTTTTGTTTTGTTTTCCCTTGAGATTGGTTTCTAGTTTCCATTGTGATCTGGGAAGATGCTTGGTATGATTTCAATTTTCTTGTATTTGTGAAGGCTTGTCTTATGACCTACCATGTGGTCTAAGAGAATGTTCCATGTGCATTTGTAAAGAATGTGCATTTTGCTTCTTCGGGGTGAAAGATTCTGAATATTATCAGTTAGATCCATTTCCTCTAGAGTGTTGTTCAATGCCACAACATCCTTGGTGGGTTTTTTGTTTGTTTGTTTGGAAGATCTGTCCATTGTTGATAATGGGGTGTTAAAATCCCATACTATTAGTGTGTTGCTGTCTACATCCTTTTTGAAGTCCTCCAAGATTTTCCTTATATATTTGGGAGCTCCTATGTTGGCTGCATATATGTTTACCGGAGTTATTTCTTCTTGATGGATTGTTCCCTCAAGTATAATGAAATGTCCTTCTTTGTCTCTTTTTATTGCCTTCATTGTAAAATCTATTTTGTCTGATATAAGTATTGCTACTCCAGCCTTTTTTTCATGTCCATTTTCTATCCCTTCACTTTCAGTCTGTGTTGACATTTTGTTCTGAGTTGCGTCTCTTGAAGACAACACATATTTGGGTCATGTTTTCTTACCCATTCAGCTACCCTATGTCTTTTGATTGGTGCATTTAATCCATTTACATTTAAGGTTACATTTGATTGATATTTATTGCCATTTCCTCCCTTTGTACCTGTGTTCCTCTCTTCTCTCTCTGTTTATTCATTTTCTTAAAGCAGACCCTTTAGCATTTTTTGCAAAGCTGGTTTGGTAGAGATGTATTCTGTTATTGTTCTTTTGTATGGGAAACTCCTTATTTCTCCTTCCATCTTGAATGAGAGCCTTGCTGGGTAGAGTACTCTTGTTGGCCTTTGTTTTTCATTACTTGGAATATTTTTTTTGCCATTCTTTTGTGGCTTGTATTGTTTCTTTTGAATAATCATTTGATAACCTTATTGGAGTCCCCTTATATGTTAATTGCTGTTTCTCTCTTGATCCTTTTAGGATTCTCTCTTTGTCTTTGAAATTTGCCATTTTAATTATGATGTGTCTTGGAATGGGTCTGTTTGGATTCATCTTCATTGGAACCCTCTGTGCTTCCTGAACTTGAGTAACACTTTCACTCATCATGTGATAGAAGTTTCCTATCATGACTTTTTTGAACAGGTTTTCCATTCCGTGTTTCTCTTCTCCTTGTGGTATATATATGATATGAATATTTTTGCATTTCATGTCCTACAGCTCTCTTAAAATCTCTTCATTCTTGTTCAGCCCTTTTTCATTCTGTTGCAGTCTTGGAATATTTTTCTATGTTGTCCTCCAGCTTGCTGAATCAAACATCTGCTTCCTCTAGCCTGCTATTGATTCCTTCTACTGTATCCTTCAATTCATAAATTGTATTCTTCATTTCTTCCTGGCTGTTACTGATAATTTCTATGTCCTTTTTAATGCTGTTGTAGTTTTCAGTAAGTTCCTTGTAGCTTCCCTGGAGTTGTTTGTAGTTCCCCTGGAGTTGTTTGTAGTTTTCTTTAAGCTGGCTAAGCTCATTGAGTTTCTCTATCATTATTATTTTGAATTCCATATCTGATAGTTTGCTTGCCTCTCTTTCATTTAGTGATCTTTCTAGGGATTGCTCCTTTCTTTTTGTTGATGGATTGTTTGTTTTTCTGCCCATTTTTAGGTTTCTTTGTAATCCAATCAGACTGTGATCAGCTGCCAGACTATGGAACTGCTAGGCTTAAAGGATTGATTTAGTTGTAATCCCATTGATCTGTGATCCACTACCAGTCTCAGATGCTGCTTGGGGCGACAGACTGATTCAGTCATAAATCAATGAATAAATCAGCTACCAAACTCAGGCCCTACTGGGCTAGATGATAGTTTCAATTGTAATCCAATGGATCAGCCACAGCTCAGGTGCAGCCTGGTGGGACAGATTCAGCTGTAAATCAATGAATCTGTGTTCAGCCGCCAGGCTCAGGAGCCACTGAGCTAGACTGGAAGGTACAATTGTAATCCAATGAGTCTGTGATTGGCCATCAGGCTCAGGTGGCACTGGGCTCAACCATAAGATTCTATTATAATCTAATGAATTTGTGATCAGCTGCCAAGCTAAGGGGACACTGGGGTAGGCTGAAAGATTCAGTTGTAATCTATTTTGTAATCAGCCACCATGCTCACGTGCCAGTGTGTAGGGGCTGACAGTCTGACCCAGCTGTAAGTCAGAGAGTTTGTAATCAGCCACCAGGCCCAGGCGCTGCCGGGCAAGAGATATTTTGTCAGGTGCCAACTATTGTATGTATACTCAGACACGGCAGGGAGGGAGAGATTTATTTAGATGTAAATCAGAGAATTGTGATCAAGCACCAGGCTCAGGCACCATTGGGTGGGGCAGATTGCTTTCAATGGGTGGAGATATGAGGACCCTCCTATGGAACTGCTTGGTGCAGTGCAATCAGCCCCAGGTGTGTGTGATGATTCAGCACCCGGATCCCCACAGCTGCTTCCACACTCCTGTCCTCCAAGCCACCACTGCAAACTCACCCCATGGGTCTCCAGTCCTCTCTGCCCTCCCTCCACTGGAACCCAGGGTAGGTGGGTTCCAATGTATTTTCGCTGTGGTCACCCTAGTAGTTCTCTGTCTCTAGCGCTCTCTTAGGCTGGTAAACTCCATGGCTTTCCACCCTTCTCAGCTGGATGCTGCTGTGCTCTCTGCAGGGATGCTGTAGCTCAGACACCAGCTAGGGGACCAGACCCAACCTTCTCAGGTGGAGCCTTAGGCTTTGGCTGCTGTTTCCAGTGGGGGCCCTACCAGCCCTTTCTAGTTTCAGCGATTATCAGTCACATTGTGATGAATTGGCCTCTTCTGCTCTGTCTGGTTATAGGGCTTCTTTCCAGCTTCTTTCTGTTGGTAATTCCAGCTGACTTTTTCTCCAAAAAAGTAATTCCAGCTGCAACCTGGTAGGAGATTGGTGTAGCTCCACTTACTCCTCCACCATCTTGCCGGAACTCTTCTAAAGTAGTATAATTTCTATTTAAGATGCCCTCCGTTGTTTTTTTCCCCCTAATGAAATTTGGGATTTCTTGGCCTGGGGCACATGAAGCTGGCCACTTCTGTTCAGATGTGGAACCACTTGCTGGTATATGTGGCCTAGTTCTCCATCTGCACTATGCCAGCACAGCTGCTAGTTCAGCTGACAATTGATTTGGTTGAAGCACAAGGCCTGAAGCATGGTGCAACAAGTGTGACTTTGATGAGTGAAAGGGGGTATGTTTAACAAAACCAACCAAACAAACAAGTTTTAGAAGCATCACAAAATAGGAGAACATATTTTCATGGGCCTACATCTTAAATGGACCATGCACATTTCATTTGTGATTTACCATTTCACAACTTGGCAGACATAACAAATTTACTTGATGGTAAAAATTATTTCTAAACGAAATGATTTCATTCTTGTCTCATGTCTGGAGAAAAGTTGTATTTTTAAAAGATTAATTTATTAGCCCTGGCTGGTGGCTCAGCAGATAGGCGCTGGCCTGCAAACCCCAAAGTCACTGGTTCAATTCCCAGCCAGGGCACATAACCAGGTTGCAAGTCAGGTCTCCAGCCAGGTCCTTAGCTGGAAGCAGGTGAAAGGCAACCATACACTGATGGTTCTCTCCCTTCCTGCCCTTCTCTCTAAGAATAATGAACAAAATCTTTAAAAAGAAAGTTAAAAAATTAATTTATTGTTTTGTATTACATTTTTCTCCCATTGAAAAGTAGAATTTTTCACTTTGCCAAAACAGATGATTTTTCTTTTTGGATAAATGCAGGCTTCTCTACCTTTTCATCTCTGATTATATGCCAACACATCTTTGCATAGTTAAAATGATGTTATAGGCATCCACTGTTAAGTCTATCGGGAATACTAGGGGGAGGGGGATTGTTCTGCCCTCACTGATAGCTCTGAGAAGTTTTTATCCAAAATGTTTATTATTGGTAGTTTTGTTGTTTTTGTCTCTCCATGATATATTGTGGAAAACTCTTTGCTTAATGAAAGTATAATATAGATTATCTGCATATAGACTTTAATAGTTATTTTTCCAAGTTATTTCTTAAAATGTTTTCTTTTAATCAGGCCAAGATTGTCCAGTGAATTAAAGGAATTCTTAAAAAGCTTATTAAATGACCTCAGTATGGTCCTATTTAACATACCCTTGGGAACATGTGCGTGAAATACATTGTGGTTTGAGGTTTTCCAATCCAAATAAACTTAAAAGAAAATGCAGCTTTTAGTAGAAACTCTTAGAATTTCTAAAACAATAGGTATGGCTCTCACCATTGCAAGTGTTTAAAAGCTGGAGAATATTATGCTTAGTGAAATAAGCCAGTCAGTGAAGGACAGGTATCATATGTTCTCACCCATTACGGGACAATAATGAGCAAAACTAACAACAAGCAAAACAGAACCAAGTGTATGAATACAAGGAATAGGCCTGCAGTGGTCAGGGGGAAAGGGGTTGGGGGGAGGGGGGGGGCAGAGGCAAAGAAGGGGAGCAGCT
>PVIW01013603.1:0-26741 GCA_004026585.1 Noctilio leporinus
TAGAGGCAAAGAAGGGGAGCAGCTTAGACAAGAACCTAGTATAAAGGAACCATGGACATGGACAACAGGTGGGATTGACTTTGGGGGGAATGGGTGGGTGGGGAGGGGGACAGAGGGGAGCAAAAAGGGGATGGATGTAATACAACAACAATAAAATTAAAAAAAAAAAAAAAAAAAAAAAAAAAAAAAAAAAAAAAAAAAAAGAACACTGCTTGACACTTATCAGGGATTTAATATCATTTCAGGGGAAAATCCCATGCTCTCTTCAAGAAAGATATCCAGCCATATAATATGAAAACTAGAGACATTTACTGAAGAAACCCAAATACAATCAACATTCTATATAGAACAGTATGGATGGACCCGGAGAACATTAAGTGAAATAAGCCAGTCAGAGAAAGGTAAATACCGTATGATTTCACTCATATGTGGAATCTAATGAACAAACTGCACTAACAAGGAAAGTGGGGTCAGACTCACAGATGGAGAGCAGATGACAACTAACTAGTTGGGGGTGGAGCTAGGAGATAGTGGGATTGAAGAAAAAGGGAAGGAAAAAGGACTCATGGACATGGACGACAGTGTGATAATTGCTGGGGGTGGACTAAATGGTAATAGAAAAAATACAGTGAAAATTTAATTTTTTAAAAACTGCATTTGTCTTAAAACTCAATTTTGTTTACTAAAATTTAAGCCGAAATCCAATATAGACCAACCTTCAGTCAAGGTAGAGCCCATTCTCTTCTTCATGAATTTATATAGCTCCATACTCAACTTCAGTCATCATTTCCAATTTCAATCATCTGCAAGCTTCCTGAGGTTCAGAACGTTTCTATCAGAGTACGCTAAAATTTAACTCAAGTAAAAGCCACCCACCCCCACTTTGAACATTGCTTTTCTCAGCTATCTGCCAATTTTGAAAGAATACGCATCACTGGGAAATTGGGACATGCACACCTACAAACCCAATGAAGTTCAGGCCAATTTACGCTATCAACTACAACGTTGGAACATGAGGCATTCTGAGTATCTTAAGAGCTGTTAAATACAAAGTTACTAACTACAAAATTTTTTTTCTTAAATTGCATGTTAGTATATGAATACCTTTGTCTGAATGTCCTTATATAGGTACTAAAATTCTTACAGAATTGAAACAGACCAATAAAGTGCTATCCAGGGAGCAGGGAAAAAGAGGAGAGAGATGTTGGTCAAACAAGACAAACACTCAGCTATAAAATGACTAAGTTCTAGAGGTCTACTATAGAGTATGGTGATTATGGTTAAAAATAATGTATAGTTGGATTTTGCTGAGAGTAGAACTCAGGTGTTCTAATTACAAAAAATATCTTAACTATTTGAAATTCAGACAAGTGAATAGCTTGATTATGGTAATTTCATAATGCATACATCATCTCAAAACATCACAATGTATACTTTAGCTATATATAATTTTATCTGTCAATCCCACTTCAATAAAGCTGGAGGAAAAAAAAGGTTGTGCTATACAAGCTGTACAATGTGGTAGCCACTGGCCCATATGTGGCTACTGAACATCTGAAATATGACTAGTATTAACTGAGATGTGGTATAAATACACAAAACACATGCAAATTCAGACTTGCTATAAAAAATACTTCATTTTTGTTACATATTAATATAATATTTTAGATATAGTGAGTTAAAGGAAAACATTAAAACTAAGTTCTTCCTTTTTTACTTTTTTTAAATCAGGCTACTAGAAAATTTTTTAATAAAATTTTTATTAAGTTTTTTAATAAAACTTAAAATTACATTTGTGCCTCACATTGTGGCTTGCATCATTATCACTGGGGAGCACAAAATGAGGACAAAGGAAGAAAGAAGGGAACAAAGAAAAACAATTAAAAACAAAGGGAGGGAAACACTTCCCATTCCCTTGGAATTGGAATACCTCAGAACATTCCTATTCTGTGGTCATAAAAGATACCAAATTATCTCTGTTATTCAATAACCTGACATATCTTACTACCTCTGAACAACAATTACAGGTATATCTTAAATAAACAGCACACTGAATTTTCATACCTTGATATATACATCACATGCTTAACTGAAACCTAAACGGAAAAAGGAAGAAAGAAGAAAAATATACCTTCTTTTCCAATGGGAGAATTTCCTTCTTATTCAAAAAGAAACTTATTTCATGAAACTTTCTGCCCCAAGCAGGTGTCCTTTCCTGTTAAGGACCCAAAAATCCCTATCAGTTTTTCTCTTACAAGAGGGTTGATTAATATAAGAAATGTGGCCAAATATAAAGGTGCCCTTTCAAAAGCCTTCCACTGAACAAGAAGCATTCTGTGTTATTATGGCTCTGAGGTCTCTTGTGAAGATGTTTAAAGGGTCACAACAGGTTTAAATTAACCCAATGGAAAGAATCTGGCATTCTAGGAGGATCTGATGACTCAAACCATTCTTTTGGACTCTCATAGCCTCTTCACCGGAAATGCAGTCAGGACCATCATACTGGTTGGTTTTCTTTCTTACTAGCCCAGGTCACATATTAACTTGAAATGTGAAATAAGGATAACCACCCCACGGTCACTTTGTTCACTGGTGTTTTGTTTGCGTTTGCTGGGCTTTTGTTGTTGTCCTTTGGCTGGGTGTTTGTTTTACTCCTCTATTTGAGTGGAAAGGTAGTACAACAATGGTAGCCAATTCTTCTAGGATAGAAATTACCACAATCCTTACCAGAACTCAGAAGCTGAGTCTTTAATATCAGACTTTACTTCGTCAAGCTCTACTACATACTAAACTCTGTCTCTATCTCATACTAGATCATGAAAAAAGCTACAAAAGGAAGTCAAGGGTAGCCATAGTCACCTGATACACTAAAGACAGACCTGCTATGTCGTTGCAAAAATGGGGCAGAATTGGTTTAATTAAAGGAATCAGATTGTTGTAAGGTAAGGCCAAACACCTTAACCTCATGTAGAGCTAAGTTTCTCAACCTTGGCACTATTAATATTTTGAGCCAAGTAACTCTTTCTTGAGAACCATGTTCTGTGAAGTGTATTGATAGGATACCTAGCAGTAGTATCCTTGGTCTCTTTTCCTTCTAGATGCCAGGAGTCCCCTCTTCCCTAACCTCCCCAACCTGAGTTGTGACTACCAAAATGGTGGAGGACCAAAAAGAAAAGTTGAGTATCACTGATAGAGTGCAAAAGCACCTGAAAAAAGTCGCTATAGCAACCAAATCAAAGGCAGTTTACTCTACATCAAGCTGTCCTCGGCAGCTGGCCTTGTGCACATGGTGAGAAGTGTTTCTGACAAAGCTTCTGATGCTACCAAAACAAAAGGGTAACAATATAATGAAGTCCTCCTCTAGGATGGAACCAGCCAAGGTTCACATGACACAGGGTTCTTCAACTACAGTGGAAGTGAGACTTCCTATCTCAGTAACATAGCGTGCAAACATTTTTCTTTATCAGTCACCAATAAGATGGTCAACAATTCACAAATCACAATGTTCCAACTTCTACATACACTCAAGTTTTTTGCTATCTTTTAAAATACAGTTATAAAATAAAAACAAGGTACTAATTTCTGACCCATATAATTAGCAAAAATTAACAGGCCCTGGAACATTCAGGGACTGTGGAAAAACAGGTATTCTGAGATACCCTTGCTCGGAGTGTAAATTGCTACCTGTTAAGCAATTTGGCAGCATCTGCCACGTTCATTTTTCCCTCAAAATTCCACATGTAAGAAATCCATCCTACAGATATACTCACCTATGCACAAGGCGAGAGCTGTACTAAGCAGTTCCCGCAGCACTATTTACAACAGCAGCTGATTGGGAATGCCATAAACGTTATCAACAAGGGCACAATTTTAAATAAATTCCTGTATACTCACATCTTAGATACCTGTCCAGCCATTCTAAGAAACACAATAACATGACAAACTTTTAAGTGGGAAATAGGTATATAAATATACATAATATATGGAAAGGAAGAGAGAAGGGTCCCATTTTCATAAAAATAAACCGGCATATACATAGATAGATGTAGATTAAAAAAAAAAGCCTGAAAGTATATCAACTTGTTTCCATTTTTTCAACAAGTACTTTTTTAAGCCATTAACAATAATTTTCAAGATATAGACTTAAAATTACACTTGGGCTATCTTCACTCTTCTAATTTAATAAGGCTTAAAAACTTTCTTTTATAAATGTCACTTTTTCTATAAATCAAACTTTGTGGATAATTCTGTATCGTACATTGGAATATACTGGTGTTCACCACCTGTCCACCAACGTTATGCTGACAATGCTGAGCCTTTAAGTAACTTACATAAGGCTTAATTCCATTTGCCAAATCAACGTCATAGAGGTAGAAACCTTACCCAAGTGCCCTCTTGAGCCATACCAGTTAACAACTAAGAAGGTATGTAGAGAGAAGCAGTTTAACAGCATGTTTATTTTAAACAACGTTCACTGTTTCATTTAGCAGAATCTGATCACATACAAATTTAAATAATTCTAATTTTCCTCTCCTACTTAAATCCTGAATGAATAGCCAAAGAAGTCAAATGTCCAAAAAAGACTGACGTCCTCAACAATTAATAAAAATTAAAATCTCAATTCTAGATTTGGAATAACAAATTAATTTATCCGGGTGCACAGTTAACGGAAAAAAAAAAAGGCAGTTTTCCAAGAAATTTTTCTGGTTCTAAAATAAATGAGCACACACTTCAAATCAAAATGTCAGGCTCTCCCCATAATAGCTACGGCCTTTAAACCACCTAGCAACCCTCCCTCTGCCCCAGCTCTCGACAGTTTAACTACTTTTCAATGGAACATTCTAAATTGCTATAAAAAATTAACTGTACCTATTTCTTCCTGCTTAAGTTTTCCCGTTTTTCTGTGATGTTTTAACTTTATTCAGGTAGTTATCGCAAACACACAATCCTCATATGATAACATTTCTAAACATTTCACATTGACCTACATAAATGTTTTGAGTGTGATAGCATTTCCTTTCCTTTCAAAGGGCAATATGACAAAATAAGCTTGAAGGTCTTTAGTGTTTCTTTAGTTAGAACCCTGGATGTGCAGCCTGGCTCCATGGAATTTCATAAACCTTGGTCCCACATCTCTCAAGGCCATAATTCTTTTCCCTGACAAGTGCCTTCTCTGGGTAAACCACACCTCTCCCCCCTCAGAAGGTAATTAAGAGTATACAGGGTAAGTAACTGGGTATAAATATATGAACATGCTTCAAGTTCACCCAGAAACTGGAAAGATAAGTCAATGATCACTGCAAGCTGTCAGAGAACACTGCTCCTTTCATGGCCAGAAACACACTCATGTTAGTGTCACCACCTGGCATCGCTTCTCCATTGTTCAATATTTTGTTTTTTGGTCAGGAATATCAATAAATTTCAAATTCATTTGATGAATGTATTCTCTTCTAAGTAATACTAAATTCACTTTCTATAATTTGTCATATTTTAAGCACAATGACAATTCGGTAAACAAAATAATCATCTTATCATAAATGAGGTTAATTCCTTTTCTTTGTAAGTTAGATAGCTTTTTAAGTCAACCAAGTCTTGAGGGGTTTTTTTAACGTCTGCCATTTTGTCTTGAGACCCAATACCCTACACTCATTAAAGAGACAAATGTAGTTTTTTATTAACTAAAAAAGCAAAAACTGTTTAAATTTCTTAAGTTTTACTAAAAACAGAAACTACTTAACATATACATGCTGTTAAACAAATGCATAAATGAGTATCAGGTGGATCCTGTGACCATTCTTGACATGGTTTTAAAGAAGAAGGTTTTTCAAGCTTCATGTATAAAGTACTCTTAAACTTGTACATGCTAGTTAGTAACCATTATCATTAATATCATTTTTTATATGACATGACTTTTATGATTTCAGTACATAATTTTAAATAAACCTGTGCTTTATTAATCACAAGCACCTACTTATATGTATTTGAAAAACACTAGTACATTTATGCCCAAGGCCTATTACTTAGAGGCTCATATAGATGACTAAGCCTCTTACAACTTCATGTATCTCTCCAGCTTTCCGAGCCCAAATTTGGGAACCACTGGCAGAGGATATGAAATACAAAACTGCCTAGTTACAAACAGAATGGCTCCTTAAAAGTAAATATTTGGAACCTTAAGTGAAAGTTGATTGTGTCAAGTACCAGTATGTTTTCCCCTATAAAACTACAATTTCAAATTTAAAATCAGTATGAGTCACAAAAATCATTTATATACAAGAATTTGCTTCATTGGCAACTTTTAAGAAATGCAAATACTCAAAAAAAAGGGCTCAAAACACACCAAAACACTGAACATACTAACTCCGTTTCCACCACCAACCCAGAGGGAAGGCTGAGTTTAGGCCTGAGCTCCACAGCCTAGCTGAGGCACATGTAACTAAAATCTTAATGCAATTTTGAACGTATTATACATCAGAGCTGCCTGCAAGAGACAAATGCACATGGCAGGAATGCAAAACTAAAATACAAATCGTAAAACAGCCACCTCAATGTGAAACCAGAAGGGGTAGGGCAGTAATGATAAGAATGGAAAGAAAACAGTGGTAAAACCACAATACAGAGATTTCTGTTCCCTATCTTTCCCTTGCTAATGCACTGAGAGAACTGATCAATGTTTAGTAGTATCTTGTTTGTTGTTATGAGAAAAAAACAAATAATTTTCACTCTGGGTAAGCCCCAAGAGACCATCTATTCTGGTTCCACTGTCTCATTTTACAGATGAGGAAACTAGCCCAAAGAACATAGGTGACGTGTTCCAGGTCGTTTTGCTGACTAGTAGCAAGTCCTGGTCCTGGAACTTCTGGTTCTGAGCTGAGCGTCTCTGTGTCTTATCTAGTATTTCACAATCCCTCCCCTATGAACTAATCTAGATTTGATTCAGATTTGTGTTGAAAATTATTTTGACAATGATATCTATTCCAACAGACATTTCTCATGCTTCATTTCCCATCTATGAAGGTGGTAGTGGTGCACATGTTTTGAGCATTGTGAATTTTTCTTATAGGAACATATCTCCTCCTCTTAAACTTGGAAGTCTATAAGAAATAAATGTGTGTTTGAAAAATTAGTTTCAAATGTACCTTTTAAGAACCAAACTTACTTTGGTGAAAGTACAACTTGATTTTCAGAAACCAATGTCCTAGATTTACTTTTACTTTAAATCAGATGTGTGCATTACCTCTCATTCAGATAAACACACCAAGATGCCAAGTGAAGATGCATAACTACACTGCCAAATGCTACCTTTTTCCCAGCAACTAAGTCTTTATTACAGAAAATAATTTATGATGACTAAATTCTAAACTCAGGATTTAGGACACAATACTACAACTGACTTGAATAATTTGTATATACTTGTAAAGTTAGCTGTTGACAACACAGAAATAATAAAAACCAATAAATATGGAGAACTACAAAATGAATCCATTAGAAATATGACAGATTCTAGCATAAGGGCTAAATTTATACAGTGATTATACAAATACAGTTTTAAGTGCTTTCCACATGTTAACTCATTTAATTCTCACAACCCCATAAGTAGAAGTATTATTATCCCACAGTTTATAACCTAAGAAGCCAAGGCACAGGCAAATTAATGGGCAGGTGCACAATCACACTCCTGTAAGGGGAGAGCCAGGATTTAAACCAGGTAGGGTAGGTACTTTCCGAGGCTGCATAGAGAATACTAATAAGATACAAAGGCATTGAAAATTTTACTGAAATGTCTGAAATAGGTGAATCCAAAGAGACAAAAAGTAGATTAGTGGTTACCTAGGGCCAGGGGAAAGGGGCAGAGAAAGGAAAGTGGGTGACTATTAATGGGTATGGGGTGTTTTGTTTTTGTTTTTTTAAGATTTTATTTATTATTTCCAGAGAGAGGAGAAGGGAGAGAGGCAGAGAGAGAGACAGACATCAACATATGGTTGCCTTTCACCTGCCTCCAGCTACAGACCTGGCTGGAGACCTGGCTTGCAACCTGGTTATGTGCCCTGGCTGGGAATCGAACCAGTGACCTTTGGGTTTGCAGGCTGGCGCCTTATCCACTGTGCCACCAGCCAGGGCAGGGGTATCTTTTGGAGGTGATAAAAATGTTCCAAAATTAAGACTATGTTTATGTTTATAAATATCTGAAAATATATTAAAAACTAACAAATTGTACATTTTAAATAGATTAACTGCAAGGTGTGTGAAGTATGTCACAATAAAGCTATTAACTTTAAAAAAAATAGTAGTTAGACATATTCAAAATTGAACCACACTCAATATGGGAAAAAGTATGAAGATGATGGTTACATAAAATGCTAATATTAAGGGAAGCAGTTTGAATTCTATGACTTTTTACAACTTGAAAGCTCAAATTATTCTCAAGTTTTTCTGGGTTGATTTTTGTTGTTGTTGTTGTTGTTGTTTTATGGAACCAGCAACGCAGCATAAAGTAGAGGGCACTGGATTTAGAGACAGGAAGTATTGGCCCTGCCTCTGACCACCCAAAACTTCCCTTGTGTGAGGGTGACTATACTCATCTGCCTCACTCCTTAGGTTCCCAGGAGGAATCAATGAACTACGACATAATTAAAACAGCTCTGAAATAATCTAATACCATTTCCAGGAAGGATAAGCGTTACCATGTTGAGATGTTATAAAATTAAAATTATAGAAGGTGCCTGAAAGCTGGAGAAATATAGTTAATAGTAATAATTATAAATAGTTAATGCTTAGTGACACTTACTGTGTGCCACAATGTAGGACTACTCACCTGTTTGTTCACTTAATTCTCACAGCCACCTTATATAATAAACACTATTACTGTCAGCCTCATTTGACAGAAGCTGCAGCTGCAGCACTTGCCAAAGGACACACTGCTTATGAAATGGCAAGGCTGCAGTAAGGCTCCAGAGCCCTGATCTCTTAATCTACTTTAAATACTGTTCCTAAAAGGATTTTTTTTTTTTAGAGCTATTCATTCACCACTCATCCCACTCATCTGATTCATTCACATAGGCCCATGTTACACAACACAAATATGATCCAGTGGTGGCCCTCAGAGAGCTTACCCTATAGTGAGGAAACCAGACAAAAGAACCCTAAAAGCACTTGCAAGAAAAGGGCTATGAAAGTGCAGAAGAATGCTGAGAATACAGAGGAGGGGCACCTCCCTGAGGTCAAGGAAGTCATTGGCTTTCTGCAGGTGACATCTGAGCTACACTTTATCAGATCAGTAAGAGTTCACCAAGAAAAGGTGGAGGAAGAAGAAAGCCAAGGTAATAGCAGGATGGCCAATGGTGCAATAAGCAGACACAAGAGGCAAACTGAGAGCATGAACAGAAAAATGACTGCTGAACAAGAGGAAGAACACCATCTGCACTGAAAGAAGAGAAAACATTTACAGATGCGTACAAGATGAGAGAAAGGACAGGAAGTAGAAGAGGTTCAAGATGACTCATCTCACACATCACGAGAGAGGCAGGTTCATGGTGGGTGTGGACAGGCAGGAAGTGGGGAATGAAACAGGGTGAGACTGGAGATGTAAGATCTGGTTATCTTATTTACCCATGAAATGAATCTTTTGTGTTTAGGTTTAGTCTCATTTTATAGATGAGCTAAATGACTCAGAAGAATTAAGAGCTCCCTAAGGGTCACAGAGAGATAGAAAGCAACAAATTGAAATGGAGGCGCAGGTAGACAAGCTTCGCCTCCACAGCACCACATTCGTGTGTGATGTGGCAGATAAAAATCAGGAGGGATACCTTGGGAAAAAGCAGTCCCAGCCCCAAGTCAGACCACAGAGCCAAACTTTCCAGCCCCGGGAAGATAAATCTCCATAACTTCTGGCTGTAAAAACAAATGGCGAGCCCAGGCTGTTAGCACAGTGGATAAGGTGCTGGTCTGAGAACCCAAAGGTTGCTGGTTTGATTCCCAGCCAGGGCACATAACCAGGTTGCAAGCCAGGTCTCCAGCCAGGCCCATGGCTGGAGGCAGGTGAAAGGCAACCATACATTGATGTTTCTCTCCCTCCCTGCCTCTCTCCCTTCCTCTCTCTCTGGAAATGATAAATAAAATCTTTAAAAAAAAAAAAAAAAAAGGGGGGGGGGGGGGTTGGGGCAGCTGAATAACCTACTGGATTTTCAAGAAGCTCTGCTTAAAGGGCCTACACGATCTTACAAGGTACACAAACCCACCAAAACTCTGGGATTCAGCACCAGGGCAACAGCTGAAGGGTGCCAATCACATACAGGGAGTGGGTAAAGTGACTAGAAATGGGGTGAGTGTCAGGCAAACCCCCAGAAGCCAGGCAGCAGTACTGTCCCCTATCTGGGCCCTCACCCCACACAGAGCCACAAATCAGTTAAGAGTCCCACCCTGGAGATTACCTAAGGCTCCACCCCACACAATTTATAGGTGCCTTAAATTTTATAATAGACCGCACCACTAAGACAGGGAGTCAAAGCAGCTCTACCTAAATACACAGAAAAAAACACAGGGAGGCTGCCAAATTGAGTAAAGAAATATGGCCCAGGCCCTGGCTGGTGGCTCAGTGGATAAGGCGCCGGCCTGGGAACCCAAAGGTCTCTGGTTCGATTCCCCAGCCAGGGCACATGACCAGGTTGCAAGCCACGTCTCCTGCCAGGTCTGTAGCTGGAGGCAGGTGAAAGGCAGCCATACATTGATGTCTCTCCCTCTCTCTGCCTGTCTCCCTACCCCTCTCTCTGAAAATAATAAAATCTTTAGGAAAAAAAAAGAAATATGGCCCAAATGAAAAGAAAAAAAAAAAAACAACCAGAACAAAACCCCACAAAAAGAACTAAACAAAACAGAACTAACGAACCTATCAGATGTAGATTTCAAAATGCTCGTGATCAGGATGCTCAAAGAAATCAATGAGTACAGTAAAAATATAAAGGAAGAAATAAAAGTTACAATAAGTAAAATAGAGAAAAATCTATAGGGAACCACAGGGAAGGGAAGGAGGCCAGGAGTCAAATCAATGATTTGGAACGTAAGGAAGAAATAAGCATTCAGCTAGAACAGCAAGAAGAAACAAGAATTCAAAAAAAAAAAAAAAAAACGAGAAGAGTTTAAGAAGCCTCTGGGACATACTCAAACATACCAACATCCAAATTAGAGGGATGCCAGAAGGGGAAGAGCAAGAGCAAGAAACTGAAAACTTAAGTTGAAAAAATAATGAAAGAAACCTTTCCCAATTTGGTGCAGGAAATACAAGTACAAGTCCAGGAGGCAGAGTCCCAAACAAGTTGAAACCAAAGAGGAACTCAGCCAAGACACATCATAATTAAAATGCTAAAAGTTAAAGAGAATCTTCAAAGCAGCAAGAGAAAAGCAGTGTTACCTACATAAGACAATTAGCTGATTTCTCAAAGAATACTTCGCTGGCAAGAAGTATTCAAAGTGATGAAAAGCAAGAACTAGAACCAAGATTATTCCATCTAGCAAAGTTGTCATTTAGAATGGAAGGGCAGATAAGGTGCTTCCCAGACAAGGTAAAGCTAAAGTAGTTCATCATCACCAAGCCATTATTACATCAAATGTCAAAAGGACTTATTTTTTAAAAGATTAAAATTATGAACAATAAAATGACAAACACAACTATCAACAACTGAATCTAAAAAACCAAACTAAACAAACAGCCAGAACAGGAACAGAATCATAAATATGGAGATCATTTGGAGGGTTATTAGCTGGGAGGGGGAAGTAGGGAGAATGGGGAGTAAGCTGCATGAATTAAGAAGTATAACTGGTAGGAACAAAATAGACAGGGTGATGTTAAGAATAGTATAGGAGCCCTGGCTGGTGGCACAGTGGATATGGTGCCAGTGTGCTAACCCAAAGATTCGCTAGTTCGATTCCCAGCCAGGGCACATAACAACCAGGTTGCAAGCCAGGTCTCCAGCCAGGTCTGTGGCTAGAGGCTGGTGAAAGGCAACCATACATTGATGTCTTTCTCCCTTCCTCTCTCCCTTCCCCTCTCTCTGGAAATAATAAATAAAATCTTAAAAAAAAAAAAGAAGAAGAATAGTAAAGGAGATGGAGAAGCCCAAGAACTTACATGCATGACCCATGGACATGAACTAAGCAGGGGATTGCTGGAGGGAAGGGCGTACCACGTAAAGGGGGTAAAACTGGGACAACTGTAATAGCAAAATCAATAAATTATATTTTTAAAAAAGAAAGAAGGTAACAAATCTCTAAGGCCTGTTCTCTTCCACTACATCATACTCCTTCCATGAGCACAAGAAACCTCCTTGCTGGCACTATCCAGCAATGATTTGGATTCTTCCTGCCTGAAGACTGAAAAGATAAGAACTGGAGAGATGTAAACATACCATAAATCATCATTCAGAGAAACTGAAACACTCTCCTTCCCCAAGCTATAAGTAAAAATGTTCTGGCTCAGTTTTCAATATTACAAAAAAAAAAAAAAAACCTCAGTACTTCCCAAAATGGAAACACAGATTTTTAAGGCAGAAGTTCATACTACTACCTAACATTCTAGTTGCACACAGTTTTATATTCTTTACATTTCAGCATTGTGGTTCAAAAAGCACTGATCTGACTAGGGGGTGTATTACTAATAAGCTAAACACGCAATTTGACCTAACAAAAAGGCAAATTAATATAAATTATTCATAGTGGCAACCTGTTAAATTTCTACCAGATTAGCTAATGATACTGAAATAAGATAGAATTAGCCCCTCAAAAAAAATTTTACTTACAAATAAATTCAAAATTACTTTCAAGACCACGGGCTCATACAAATATAGTCTCTGCCACCACCACCCCATTACCCAACGCGGGGACGGGGGTGGGGGCTGGGGAGGGAGCTTGAAGAGCTTGAAGAATTCACACCGAACTGTTTCAACTGGTAATTGTTTCTGAAGCTGAGAGTAAAAATGATTTTTTACCTCCCTCTGTCATATTCATCTGTATTTTCTACAATTATACATGCAAGACATGTAACTTTAATAATGTTCCTTTTTCTCTTTTTTAGAAAAAGACCAAAAATACATTCAACTATTAACATATGAACAATTTGTACTTTCCTTTTTTTTTGGCAAGACTCAGATAAATTTAGCTTACATCAAAATCTCCTTTGGCAACTGTATATTCCATATGGCAACATTCAATTAATAGTATTTTAATGGCTACTAAAACATTACTTGTCACAAACATTAAATTATAATGTAAATGAAGCACCAGTAGAAAAAGAATTCTAAAAATAAAAAAAGAGCATCAAATATAAGACTCTGGCTAAGATTAAATCATTTTCGTTAGTAGTTTTTCTCTAAATAAAAAGTAAAAATAGTACCACCATGTTTTTGAATTACTATATGAAACTGATTAAAAAAACAAAACATGCCAATAAGGTGAATATAAATAGTTACTGGGCACTATGGACAACATAAAAACCTAACGTATTCCTACTTTCAAGGCATCTAAAACCTTATTGAGAGAAAGGACTATTCTTTACATTAAAAGGCAGAGGGCCAGCACATAACATGACAGCGAACCACCTATGAAGCTGTACATGGGGGCCCTGGGAAATGTATTAGTAAGGCAAGCCAATATATGGGAACGGTCCAATGAGCAATACGGACCATAAATCAAGATTTACATACCCCATACACCACAAGAGCCAAAAAGGGAAAATTTATGAGTAAAACCAGCTCAATGAAAATAAGGTAGCAGCACAAATGTAAAAATAAACAAATGACCCTTTCCCAGAATTAAGGAGTAACAGGAACAGCTGAGACTTTTAAATTTTTATATAAAGTAACAAGTGCTGCTAATTAGTTACAACCAATAGTTATCTGAAAGAATTAGACCAGTTTGTTAGAAATTTGCTTTTTAGGGGTAGCTCCTAATATTGGCAATTTTTTTAAAAACTACCACATATAGAGAGGAGTTTAGAGGAAGACACCTTCTCAGGAAGCCCTCTCCTGGCCTGAGTCCCTAGAGAGGCAGGAAACTCATGTCCACCTTGGGAGGAATGAATAGAGCATAGGCACTGAAGCCCTTCTACAACATGGGTGCAGGGCAGCAGGCTGGGAACAGGCCAGATGGCCTGTGTTGGGGAGTGCTGAGAAAAGAGGTTAGAAAGGCACACTGAGAAGCTTCCAAATCAATGTCCGGTCTGTGGCTCACAGCATCCAAACCATCTGGCCTGCACTTCCCAGGCGAGATCTACTGATCAGAACCACTGGGGAGTACAGATGAGAACCAACAACTCAACCCGTTCCTCAACTGACTCTTATTCACACTGAAGTTTGAAAACAACTAACTGTTTCAGACGAAGGAGGTAACAAGCAGAATAGTTAAGGGTAAAAACCAGTGCATTTAAATAACATTTTAAACGCTGCAAGGGAGACAGTTGTTTTAAAAGATGTTCTGTTTTAATACTCCCTATTACCATTCTTCCCCAAAAGTGTTTTAATATATTTCATATTTTAATTAGCTTCACATCTAAAAACTATAGTCTTTCTCCTCTTAGGGATAACAGTTAAAGAACTGTATGAAGACTTTAAATGACCTTATTTAAAAGGTTCAGATAGCAAAATGTGAGGAAAACTACTTGGGAAAAAAATACTATCAATGAAAATGAACAAACAAAATCATGCTTTACTAAGAAAGGACATAGCCATGGTTTTAAAAGCAAAGCAAAACAAAACAGAAAAACTTTGAAGTCTTATTAAGCATGCTGTACCAAAATCACATACCAGTGTCTGAGTCCAAAATTTAAATACGTAAGTTCATTATTCAGAAATGAAATCTGTTTAAAGAACTAGGGAGTATGAGAAGTATTGAATAACACTCGCTATTTCCGAAATTTTCTTCCAAGTGAAAAATCAACCCACAAATATAGATTATTCCTACCACACTACCTAAATAACCACTTGGAAGACCTGTACATATTGTGTAGATTATAAGCTTCAAAAGTCCAATTTCTCCAAACAGCCCTCATGTTTCTTGGCTAGCAGTTTTTCTTGGCAGTCAAAGGAACCCCATTAAACAAGTCAATTAAGTTATTCCTGAAAACTATTTATTTGAGGTATTAATATGATTGAGAGAATAAAATACAAAAAAACAAAAAAAAAAAAAAAACATAGCTAACAGTCACTTTGGGGAACCCATGTGGTTTTCAACACCCATGAAAACCTACAACCTCTATAATGTAAGAGCCTTGCCTGTCTTATTCACACTTCATGCCCAGGGCATGGCATAAAATTCCTGTTCAATAAATACTGTTACATTAATGCTAACGCAGTTACCTTGGTCATCCCAGCACCTAGAAAACTTCTAGTACAACACTGCTGAATGAATTCATCTTATGACTGTGTGCACATAAATAAGGCTTAAATGACATAGCTTAAGAAGAGAGTGGTCACTGAGAAATCAAGTAATCAAGAAAAAGTTCATGGCAAAGACAAAGTCTTGAACCATAAAATCTTAGGGCTGGAAGAAATCTTACAGCATTAGTAGGATTCTGTAATCTGGTAACTCCCAAAGAAGATTCCAAAGATACTGAAGGCAGCTTTACAACTCTAAGGTTGAAAGGATAATTAAACTTGATAGTAACTACTCTAAAATTGAGGAAACCCACATAAAGAGTAGGTATTAGGAATAACGGTGACAACCTACTCATGTGCTCAACTCTTTGCCATTCACCTGCTCTTCCTACTTCTTCCCTATACTCAAGACCAGGGAAGAGAGGCTGTTGTCTCCAGCCTCCGATCAAGTTTGGGCTGCAACCTGGAGAGTATGTTTTTCTAAGTCTCTCACTCCTCATGTGCTCTGCACACACTCTTACAATCTTAAATCTAAACCAACCATTAATTCAGGAAAGCTGAGAACCACAATCTAGACCATAGGCATCCCCTCTTTCACTTCACAGAGTTCTCCAGGGAAATTCATCCATTCCCAGGCGACCACTCTACTACACATGCCAGAAACTCTGCTGGTAATATAGTGAATATGGCATCTGCCTCCCTCGGCATCCCTGCGTGAGAAAGATATTACAAATAAATGACCAAACAGTGTCACATATTGTAACAGACATTAAAACATATACAACTCTAAAGCCCTGGCTGGTAGCACAGTGGTTAAGGTGCCGGCCTGCGAACCCAAAGGTCGCAGGTTCATTTCCCAGCCAGGGCACATAACCAGGTTGCAAACCAGGTCTCCAATCAGGTCTGTGGCTGGAGGCAGGTGAAACGCAACCATACACTGACGTCTTTCTCCCTCTCTGCCTCTCTCCCTTCCCCTCTTTCTAAAAAATAATGAAATAAAATCTTTTTAAAAAATAAAAACTAAATAAAAAAAAAAAAAGTATACAACTCTAGGGTCCTGGCCAGATTGGCTCCGTTGGTTGGAGCATCATCCTTTGAACTAAAAGGTCAACTCAAGGGTTCAATTCCTGGTCATGGCACATGCAGGTTTGGTCCCTGGTCGGTGACCAGCATGTAGGCTAATGATCCCCAGTCAGAATGTGTACAAGAGGCAACCAATTGATGTTTCTCTCCCTCTCTCTCTCCTTCCCTTCCCGTCTCTCTAAAATCAATAAGCATGTCCTTAGGTGAGGATTTAAAAAATAAAAGCATACACTAGGAATCCAAGAGAGGAAATAACAACTTGGTATAAAAATCTTGGCAAGACTTTCAATAAAAGGTAGTATTTATGTCGATCATTCATTCAACAAATAGTTCTTAAAACATGTACTATGTGTCAGGCACTGCCCAAACACAACAATGAACATTTGCCCTGGATTCTGAAAGGACGTAGGAATTTGCTACATAAAAAGGAATAAGGTATGAGGGAGGTACTTAGTTTAAAAAAAAAGAAAGAACATGCAGAATAATTAAGCAGGAAAAGGGTATGACAGATTGAGATGTAGGTAAGATATTTCACATAGGTTTAGACACTGGTGAGATATTTTGGCACCTCCAGAGAAGATGTGCCAAAGAAATAGGGCAGGCCAGCTGGTGAGAGAGCTTTAAATGCCAACTGAAGTGTTTGAGGTTTATCCTCTGGGGATAAAGGAAAACCAATGAACATCTGTGAAGAGGGAAGTGACATGATCAGCTTGGATTTTTAGGAAAACGTTGTGGAAGACAGATGGGTGTAGGCAGGATAACAAAGACTTGCCCACTGTCAACCAGTTTATCAGTGACAGAATTGATTAAGCCCTGATTCTCTTCTTCCTAGCACAGAATTTGGCAGTATTAACAGCTAGGAATTAAAAAGCAGTGAAAGCCCTAACTGCTGTGGCTCAGCTGGTTGGGTGTCATCCCTCAAGGCATAAGAGGAGAGTAGGGTTGGATTCCTGATCAGGGCATATGCCTAGGTTATGGGTTCAGTTCGTGGACAGGGTGCATGTGAGGGGCAACCAGTCGATAGATGTTTCTCTCCCACTGTTTCTCCCTCCCTTCTCCTTTCTCTAAAAATAAATATATAGCCCTGGCTGGTAGCACAGTGGATAAGGCACCGGCCTGTGAACCTAAAGGTCGCTAGTTCAATTCCCAGCCAGGACACATAACCAGGCTGCAAGCCAGTTCTCCAGCCAGGTCGGTAGCTGGAGGCAGGAGAAAAGCAACCATACATTGATCTCTCGATCCTGATCTTGATCTCTCCTCTCTCCTCTCTCCCTCTCTCTCCCTCTCTCTCTTTCTCCCCCCCCCCCCCCCTCTGCCTCTCTCCATTCCTCTCTCTCTGGGAATAATGAAATCTTAAAATAAAATAAAAATAAGTATATAAAATATTTTCAATGAATAGCAGTATGAAAAATACAAGCAACAAAAGAAAAACATAAATGGGATCTCATTAGGATTTTAAAAACTTCTGCTTCAAAGGATACTATCAGGAAAGTAAAAGGACAAACCACTAAATGGGAGAAAATACTTACAAATCATGTGCCTGATAAAGACTTGTACTCAGAATCTAAAGAGAGCTCTTGCAACTCAAAAAATTGATAAATAAATAAACCCCCCAAAAGAAACACAGAAACCAAAAATGGGCAATTGATTTAAGAGACATTTCTCCAAAGAGATATACCAATGGCCAATAAGCACATGCAATGATGTTCAACCTCATGAGCCATCAAGGATATGACACAAATCATACCCAGTAGGATCTCTATGATCAATCAAAAAGATAAGGTGGTCAAGTGTTGACAAGGGTGTAGAGAAACTGGATCCTTTATACAGCACAAGTGGAAAAGCAAAATGGTGTGGCTGCTTTGGAAAACATTTTGGCAATTCCTCAAAAACTTAAATACAGAGTTACCATGACCCAGCAATTCCCCCCCTAAAATATTTAACTCTCATATGCCCACAGAAAAACAAAGTAGCATTATTCATAATGGTGAAAACATGGAAACAACCCAAATGTTCATTAACTGATAATGGAAAAATAAATGTGTTGCAATGGAATATTATTCAACTATGAAAAGAAATAAAGTACTGATGAATGCCACAACACTGGTGAACCTTGAAAACATTATGCTAAGTGAAAGAAGTCAGTCACAGCCCTGGCTTAGGTGGACCAGTTGGTTGGGCGTTGTCCAGCAAAGCAAAAGATTACTAATTCAACTTCCCGTTAGTATACATGCCTAAATTGCAGGTTCAGTCCCCAGCTGAGGCACATACAAGGAGCAATCCACTGATGTTTCTCCCTCATGTAGATGTTTTTTCCCCCCTCTCTTTCTTCCTCCCTTCTCCTCTCTCTCTAAAAAATAAATAAATAAATAATCTTTTTTTAAAAGAAAAAGAAAAGAAATTGATGCTTTCTCAAGTTCTTTGAATTTGCCTTCAAATCCTGGGTCTTTACCCCTACTCAAAGCCTGCTGTTTCAAACTCTTAGCTTATTCTGTAGGCCTGTTGTAAACTGTAAATATTTCCACATGGCTCATTATATCTCAGTTACAGCTTTGTCATATGGACTATAATTTAAAAATCATACAATTGCCCTTATTTTTAAACATTCTGTCATTCAGAGGTTTCACTATGCCAGACTGCCCTTCCTCCTACTCATTCTCCTTTCATCTCATTATTCCAAATTAGAAGTTTGGCTGTATGTTACAAACACATACCTGCACACGGTTAAGTCCCGTGGACCAACAGAATCAGGCTGAAAGCCTCAAAGCAGCTGTAAGAAAGCTATCTGAGAGACAAATTAACTTATGGACAGCAACTCTAAGCCTAGGTTAGCTAAGCTCAGAGAATGCCTGGCCCGGTGGGGCCTCAGAAATTTGGGCCACAGATCTAAAAAAAGGTGGGGGCCTTGGGGAACTGAAGGAATTTCAGGAGTCCAAGGAGAAAGCAGTAACAACACAATAGCTACCCAAGACTCCATGTCTAGCTACAGTGTCTGCTTACGTGTGCTGCCCTCTGCAAAAAACATACATAGGTATGTTGATGCATTTTCATAAACCATCAGTATATAATGGAATAATTTTATTTCTAAATCCATGAAGACAGGTTTTTTTTTTAATGATTCAGTTATCATCAGCTTAAAATTGCTTTAATTTTTATTTAAGTAGAACAGGAAGAACACCTGATTCAATATCACTACACGAATGCAGCTGAGCTTCAGGCAAGGGGAGGAGATAGGCTGCCTCCAGCCCAGTAATGACAGATAAGGCCTTACCAACTCTGGGAAAGAGCTACCACTAAAACTAGGAGATGAATTCACTAACAGTTATTCCACTGAAGCTCGGAAGCAGTACCCTGCGCCAGGCACTGTTCTAGGAACTGCGGATAAACACTCAAGTTCACTGTCCTCATAAAGTTTATAGTGTCTAACTGGACACAGAAAATAAACGTGTCCAGTGTTATGGAGTAAAATAAAGCAAGCCAGAAATTGGTAGGAATGTACATTTTTATACAGGTGTTTCAAGGAAGGCCTGAGAAGATGACATATAGAGATTTAAAAGAAATGGAGGAGCCCTGGCTAGTAGCACAGTGGATAAGGTGCTGGCCTTCGAACCCAAAGGTTGCTGGTTCGATTCCCCAGCCAGGGCACATAACCAGGTTGCAAGCCAGGTCTCCAGCCAGGTCTGTAGCTGGAGGCAGGTGAAAGGCAACCATACATTGATGTTTCTCTCCTTCTCTGCCTCTTTCCCTTCCTCTCTCTCTGGAAATAATAAATAAAATCTTTAAAAACAAAAAAATGGCCCTGGCTAGTGGCTCAATGGATAAGGCACCAGCCTCTGAACCCAAAGGTTGCTGGTTCTATTCCCCAGCCAGGGCACATAAATAGGTTGCAATCCAGGTCTCCAGCCAGGTCCGTGGCTGGAGGCAGGTGAAAGGCAACCATATATTGATGTCTCTCTCCTTCTCTGCCTCTCTCCCTTCTCCTCTCTTTAAAAATAATAAATAAAACATTTTTTTTTTAATGAAGGGAGGGACTTCCAGTCAAGATGGAGGTGCAGGTTGATATGCAGCATCAACCTCTACAACTAAGAAGGAATACAACTACCTCAAATTGGAGACAACCAGAAGTTTCAGAAAATTGGGCTGCAAGGAAGTCCACCAAACAAAAATATAAAAAGGAAATATTCAGAGAGGTAAGAAGGGCAGAACCAGGGCAGAGAGACACAGTCTGGCGGCAGGTGGTGTGGCCAGCCAGCACAAAGTGCAGTAACACATTAAAAAAAGTAGGGAAGGACACCTGAGGAACACTACCAACACCAGATCAGACCAGGCTAGATCACACAGCTCATGGTTCCAGGATGAGGAAATAAAGCATCATTGCTTTTGACTTGGAAAACCAGTGGGGGTTGGAATGCAGGAAAAAACTTCAATCTCTCAGCAGAGTCTGTTTGTTTAGAGGCCCCCATGTTCCTGAAACATCTGCAGGCCAGGGCAACAACTAAAGAGTCGCCAGTCCCATATGGGAAACAGAACTGCCTGAAAAAGAGGCAAGTGCTGGGCAAGCAGCACTGTTCCCTCCCCCACATACAGCACCACAACATGGTGAAGCAGGGTCACCCCACACTCATGAATACCTAAGGCTCCACCCCCTACAACATAACAGGTGCGACAGTCTATCTAAAACACAGAGGCAAACACAGGAACCTGTCAAGCTGAGAGACTGGGAAGTATGGCCCAAAAAAGAGAACAGATTAGGGTTCCAGTGGGAGAACTATGTGATGAGGAGATAACCAACTTAACAGACACAGAGAGTTCAAAACACTGGTGATAAATATGCTCACAGGCTTGACAGATATGCCTGAGTATGGCAAACACATAAGAGAAGAAATAAAGGCTACGCTAAGTGAAACAAAAGAAAATCCACACAAAACCAATGGTGAAGGAAAGGAAACTGGGGTTCAAATAAATGATTTAGAACACAAGGAAGAAACAGTCAACCAGTACAGAGTGAGGAAACAAGAATAGGAGGGGGAAAAAAGGGGTTAAGGAACCTCTGAGACAACTTTAAATATGACAACATCCAAATCATAGAGGTGCCAGAAGGAGAAGAAAAAGAGCAAAAAATTGAAAACTTATGTGAAAAAATAATCAAGGAACGCTTTCATTATTTGTTTCACCTAATTTGGCGAAACAAACAAACATACAAGTCCAGAAGCACAGAGTCCCAAACAAGCTAGACAGAAAGAGGACCACACCAAAACACATTATAATTAAAATGCCAAAGGTTACAGATAAAGAATCTTAAAAGCAGAAAGGTACCTACTTACAAAGGAGTTCCTATAAGAATATCAGCTGATTTCTCAAAGGAAACTTTGCAGGCAAGAAGGGACTGGCAAGAAGTATTCAAAGTGATGGAAAGCAAGGACCTAGAACCAAGATTACTCTATCCAGCAAAGCTATCATTTAGAATAAAAGGGCAGATAAAGTGCTTCCCAGACAAGGTAAAGCTAAAGAAGTTCATTATCACCAAGCCATTATTGTATGAAAAGTTTTAAAGGGACTCACTTAAGAAAGAGGATCAAAATTATGAACGTTAAAATAACAAACTCATTAACTATCAACAACAGAATCTAAAAAATAAAAACAAAAACAAACTAAGCAAACAACCAGAATAGGAACAGAATCATAGGTATGGGGATCATCTGAAGGGCCATCAGCTGTGAGGAGGATAGTGGGGGAAAAGGTGCAGGGATTAAGAAGCATAACTGGCAGGTTATGCTTCTTATTGACAGGGGAAAGTTAATAATAAAGGAAGGGATGAAGCCAAAGAACTTATATACACAATCCATGGACATGAACTAAGGTGGGGTGGGGGGTGAGGGGCACTGCTGGAGGGAAGGGGGTACTAGGTGGAGGGGAGCAAAGGGAAAAGAAATCAGGACAACTGTAACAGCATAATCAATTAAATATACTTTTAAAAAAAGAAAGAAAGAAAGAATTGGAGGGAGCCATGTTGAATATCTGGCAAGGAAAGAGCAAAGGCAAAGCCTTGGGGTAGAAGCATGTTTAGTGTATTTCAGAAACAGCAAGAACAGAAGTGTAGCTGGAATAGGATGTGTGAGTAAGAGAGTGATATGAAATCAGAAAAGGGCCATATGTAAAGTCTTGTAGCCTCAGGAGGGAATTTAAATTTTATTGAGTGAGATCAGCATGAGACCAGTTTTAAAAGTTTGGGCTTGCATATTGCACAGAGAGCAAGTGTGGAAGCAGGGAGCCTGTTAGTGGTTTGGACTAGGAGGTAGCAGAGGAGGTAGAGAGAAATGGCTGGATTCTAGATATATTCCAAAAAAGAGTCAATATCCATTGAGCCACAACTTGGAGTCCTTAGAATATCCTTTGGCAGATTGCAAAAATGGCCACAAATTCTTTCCCTCCTGGTACTCATGCCACTGCAGTATCATATTAGAGCTCTTCGGACAAAGAGGTGGGATCTTTTTCCACCCTTGGAACTTCAGCTGGCTTTGAAAGCTGCTTTGACCAATGGGATAATAGCAAACATTACATAAGCAGAGATGTGAAAAGTACTTAAGCACTTGCACTTAACCTCTCTTGGTGCTCAACCCAAGACTAGCCTGCTAGATGATAAGACTCACACAGTGAAAGAGACCATGAGCTGCTAGTTGACTACAGGTGCAGGAGGGAGCCCAGAAGACAGCCAGGCCATCACACAACTGGAAGCAGCCCAAATGGTCCAACCACTGAACAGTACACTAAATAAATGGCTATTGTTTTTAAGCTACCAAGTTTTGGAGTGGTTTCTTAAGCAGCAAAAGCTGATTTAATATCTTTTTATCTCCCAAATCAAATGCAAACCACCAAGCTCTCTTGGTTCCTCTAATGGCATCACACAAATACAAAATTTCAAATCTAAAGTAAATAGATAGAGAGAGGGCATGATGATGCTGAGCTGATGAGCTGATTAGAAAGGAGAGAGCACCAGTTACAGTGCAGTTCATTAAAGTGTGGTATGCCAGCCAAGGAGCTCAGTTCTTTATACAATGAAACACCACAACATGAATCCCAGAAAACAGGGAGAATAAAAGATCTCACATCGAAAGAATTTCTCTTTTCAATGGCCCACACACCACTTCAGAAATTACGTTATTTTCCCCTCCTGCTGAACATCAAAACTAATGCCTTTTCAAGTGATGTAGATAGATAAGCAATTAAAAGCTCTTTGCTTATAGGAAAGAAACCAATTACATTAAAGAGATCACAAGCTGGACTTCTCTTTATTGGCTGATACAGACAGATGGGTAGATGGATGATGGGTGGCTAAGAGGACATTTTAGTTAAGGTAGAAAGTGAAACCCTCCATTCCTATTCCCTCCCCCAAAGATAACCACTACTTATAGTTTCTTTATATATCCTTCTAGACTATTTCTCTCTTAAAAGTTTATGTTTGACACTATAATTTTAAAAACTAAAAGATTTATAATTCTTTTTTTTTTTTAAGATTTTATTTATTATCTTTAGAGAGAGGGAAAGGGTGAGGGGCAGGAGAGGGAGAGAAACATCGATGTATGATTGCCTTTCACCTGCCTCCAGCTACAGACCTGGCTGGAGACCTGGCTTGCAACCTGATATGTGCCCTGGCTGGGAATTGAACCAGCAACCTTTGGGTTTGCAGGCCGGCGCCATATCCACTATGCCACCAACCAGGGCTCAAGATTTATAATTCTTTCAAGCTACCCTATACATTAAGTAGAATCCTCCCTATGTATGTGTTCTGCTCGCAGAGCTTTCCAAACTCCGTAAGAACCTAACAGTAATATTTATTATACGCTGACTAGCTGGATTTCTGAAACAGCTCATCTATTTTCACAAAAAGAACTACACAGCAATAAATGACCCCACTCTCCTTCAAAAGAAAAGGAAACCTAAGTATCTAATGGGTGGGGGGAAATTTACCTTTTTTGGAACTGAAGCAGACATTGTTTGGATGGTTAAATGAAAGCACTTGCTACAGTTTATGGGCCTAGTTTACATTTGACATGGAGAAATGAGTTTTGGAGAAGAAAATAAATTCCTGGAGACAGACCCTGATTACCTATGTTTCTGAAGATATGCTCACCAAAGAAAGGCCTCCCAGTGTCACACACTGGCATACTGAGAATATACACTGTATCTCCTTCAAGTACAAAGGGCAAGGAAGTCTTATCAAACGATGTATAACAAAATGAAGACCCCTGGAAATGAGGTTTTTAGTAAAAGAAAATCTTCCCAAACACTATACACAGATTTTCAAAAATATGGACCACTACGTTTCCGCTATTACTTAGAAATTCAGCAAATTACATCAAATCTTTGCACCTCTTAATTATTCTCATTAATGAAGGGATAGGAACTAGAATACTCTAACATTTTCTTCTTCCTGAGTATTAAAAAATGTACCAACTGTCGGGGATGGGAAGCAAGGGGTGGAAGGAGAAGGATTCCTGGAACAGCAAACAGAAACTATCTTTTTTTAATTATGATTGCCTGAGGCCAGAATTCAAGTAAGCTTTTCAAATGTCCTAAACACACATCAAACAAAAGTAAAGACAGGCTGGATGAAGAGAAAAATCCATTTAAGAGGAAAGAGAAGCTACACAAAGGACCACAGCAGTAACTTTTACAGCACTCATCTTCATTAATCACGATAAGCCAGAACCAGTGCCTCCGAGCTGACATAAATCCCTATAAGGCAAGAGGGGCCAGGCTGGCGGGAAAGAAAGAACTAGAATATTACCCTCTCCCGCGGCTCGATCTTCCACTCACACATCCCCACAAATCTACCCAGGTGAGACGAAACAAAGGTAATGTTGTTCAGGTCCTGGCTCCCACTCCAGTGAAAAGGTTTCTATGGTGTATTCCAAGAACAGGAAAGCACCAGGTTAGTGCCAGCAACCATTCTTGTGAATCAGCAAATATCTGTCTGATGCAAACCTGAATGTGACAGGAAATTGAGTTGTTTTTATTGTTAAGGTTGCTACACTGAAATTCATTTAATGTTTGTGTACTATTTCTGCTCTCCAAAGCTGATCAAATAAATACTACCTAATATAAACCCCACTAAATTATGATATCTGAACAATCGCCATATTCGTTCACACATTCGTTCAACACTCATTCCATTATCTCCTGACACGCCACACGCTGCCAGCTCTCAACCAGGGCTGAAATTACTGAGGATAAAACCAGAGAAGGAAACTTATGCCCAGAGCCTGTCAAAGATTCAGCAACCTCTGATAATCTTAGGCCTTTCATATTGAGACTGTTCTGTCCAAAGCAGCAGACTTTTCAGCTAACCACAGCGGGCCATAAGCATAAACCTTTGTTTTCAAAGCTATACTCAGTTTACTACACAACTAGCAAAAATACTCCGCATTTTTTAAAACAGTTCTTTAAAAGAATACTTAAGATAAAAACCAGAAAAGAAAAAGGAATGAGTAAGAAATGATTTTATGAGTCAGTGCCATTTTATATACATGAAAAATTCCCTTCCTAGCTGAAAGGATGGTTTCCGACACCAGGCAGGTACTCATTGAGCGGAGAAGATGTGAAGGAGGCAGTAACCTAGACAACGGGAATACAGTCATGAATGGACATGGTCCCTGACCTCAGGATAGAAATATCATAATATCTGTCAATTATCAAGTGCCTACCATGTTTTGGCACTGGTCTAGACATTTCACATACATCACTTTCCAAACTAATCCTGCAAGGCAGATGATATTATCATTTACAGATGAGCAAAGTGAGGTTCTGAGAAGGACACTGGTCCAAGCAAGGTCACCTTACACACAAGAAAAACTGGCTAGAATTCTAATACTGTCTGGCTGGCTCACAAACCTACCCTGCTGGACATGCTACATTTTTGTGTCTTCATCACTCATCTACCTAAACTCCCATGCTACCTCTTTATTTCTGACCTGGCCATAGGTCTATATGCCCTAAGCAAACACATTTTCAAAACAACAGAATATGGAAAAAGAGAGAGAAAAGTAAATGTAAAAAGTTCTTGCTTCGCCCTGACTGGTAGCACAGTGGTTAAGGCGTCGGCCTGCGAACCCAAAGGTCGCAGGTTCGATTCCCCAGCCAGGGCACATAACCAGGTTGCAAACCAGGTCTCCAGTCAGGTCTGTGGCTGGAGGCAGGTGAAAGGCAACCATACATTGATGTCTCTCTCCCTCTCTGCCTCTCTCCCTTCCCCTCTTTCTAAAAATAATGAAATAAAATCTTAAAAAAAAAAAAAAA
>PVIW01013604.1:0-26742 GCA_004026585.1 Noctilio leporinus
GAGGATGTGGGGCAAAGGGAACCCTCATACACTGTTGGTGGGAATGTAGGCTGGTGCAGCCACTGTGGAAAACAGTATGGGGTTTCCTTAAAAAACTAAAAATGGAACTGCCTTTTGATCCAGCAATTCCACTACTTAGACTATACCCAAAGAATCCTGAAACACCAATTCATAAGAACCTATGCACACCTATGTTCATAGCGGCACTATTTACAATAGCCCAGTGCTAGAAACAGCCTAAGTGCCCATCAATGGATGATTGGATCAAAAAACTTTGGTACATATACACAATGGAATTCTATGTAGCAGAAAGAAAGAAGGAACTTGTACTCTTTGCAGCAACATGGATGGAACTGGAGAGTATTATGCTTAGTGAAATAAGCCAGTCAGTGAAGGACAAATATCATATGATCTCACCTCTTACGGGACAATAATGAACAAAACTAACAACAACCAAAACAGGACCAAGTATATGAATACAAGGAATAGGCCTTCAGTGGTCAGGGGAACAGGGTAGGTGGGAGGGAGAGGTAGAGGCAAAGATGGGGAGCAGCTTAGACAAGAACCTAGTATAAAGGAACCATGGACATGGACAACAGGTGGGATTGACTTTGGGGGAATGGGTGGGTGGGTGGGGGGACAGAGGGGAGCAAAAAGGGGATGGATGTAATACAACAACAATAAAATTAAAAAAAAAAGAAATACAAAGGATTGTAAGAAATTACTACAAACAACTATATGACAAGAAATATGACAACCAGGTGAAATGCACAAATTTCTGGAAATGTGCAATGTACCAAAACTGAATCCAGAAGCAAAAATCCTGAATAGTTCTATAACATCTAGTGAAATTGAAGAAGTAACCCAAATTCTCCCAAAGCACAAGAGCCCCAATCAGTTGGCTACACAGGTGAATTCTACCAAACATTTAGAGAAAAACTAACTCCTTTCCTTCTCAACCTATTCCAAAAAACAAAACAAGAGGGAAGACTCCCAAACTCTTTCTATGAGGCCAATATGATTCTAATCCCCAAACCAGGTCAAGACACAACTAAGAAAGAAAACTATAGGCTAATATCTCTGATGAACATAGATGCTAAGAGTTTCAACAAAATATTGGCCAAGAGTATCCAGCAATACATTCAAAAGATGATACCCCATGATCAAGTGGGTTTCATCCCAGGGATGCAAGGATGATACAACATTCACAAATCAATAAATGTAATACACCACATCAACTAAATGAAAGACAAAAACCATAGGATCATATCAATGCTTGCTAGAAAAGCATTTGATAAAATACAGCAACATTTATGATAGAAACACTGAGCAAAATGGGAATAGAGGGAGCATACCTCAATAAAGGCCATATATGAGACACCTGAAGGCTGGCTATCACAATATCCGTCACTAACTTGAGTACAAACTTCTTTCTTCTTGCCTTGTGAATAACATGTAACTGGAAAAGTCTATTAATGTAAGGGTTGTGAAATTCTTTCTTCTCATGTTCATTTTGTCTTCAGGCAGTTAGTCAATCTACTCACTTAGTCTCTCTCTATCCCTGGGAATTCACTGTGGGGATTTCCTGGATATATGTTAAGGTAAATCAAATTGCTTACAAGTTATTTCCATTGCCCTTTTTAGTTTCAATTTTCTACCCCTTGGATTAAGTCCTCTGGAACAAACGGTATACCATTCCTTATCTCATAAGCCTCTTTGAATATTCTCTTTAACTTTTTAGTCTTAGTGAAACCTGTATCTTCCTTGGTGACACTGCATCTCTCTTAGGCTTCTCAATTGGTGCCTGTTTTATTTTCTCCCATGCCCCTTACATCATTGGGCCTAAACCTTTCCTCCAGCTTTTAAAAATACATCTCAGGTCTTCACACTGTACCATCAATCACTCTCCTTGTTGTAATAATCTACAATTCCTAGGTCATACCCTCACCCTAAGTTTTCTAATAGTTCTTTGTTCTCCATTGATACTTTAAACATTAACTTCTGTCTTAAATCTTGGTGATTTAAATATCCACTTAGATAACTTTTCCAACATCTTAGCTTACTTTCTCATCTTCTTCAAGTCTTTGCACAAACATTGCCTTCTCAGTGACATGGTCCCTGATCACACTATTTAAAATGTAAAAAGCAATAGTACTTCCTATCACTTCCTCTTGTTCTTTATCCTCCATAGCATTTATCACCTTCCAATGTACAATCAAGTGTATGCATTTATTTTGTTCATTTCTCTCTCCCACTAGAAGGTATGCTCTGTGAATGCAGTAATGCTTATCTTTTGTTTACTACAGTATCTTCAGTTCTTAGAACAGTAGCTGCCACATTATAGGCACTAAATAATTTGTTGAATAAATGAATACATACAAAGATGGTTCAATATTAAGAAATTTACCATAACTTACCAATAGATCAAAATTTAAAAATCATATGATCTTCATGAATATTAAGAAAGCATTAATCAAATTCATCATCTATTCTTGCTTATGGCTCCATAAAATCAGAATAGATAGTTCCTTAACAGAAAATGTAAAATTCAGCTTTAGGCTGAATGAAGAAACACTAGGATATTCTAATTAAAGTGAGAAATACAAAATAATAGCCAGTAATGTAGTTCTGGAGGCACTAACTGATGCATTTAAACAAGAAAGAAACAGGAGGTAAAATTATCATTTTCTGAGGGAAGAACATTCCAAGTAAAATGAGTAACAAGGAATAGGGAAATAACTTGACTTATTGAAGGATGAGAAAGAAGGCCAGGTGGCTAGAACATAACAAACAAGGAAGAAAATGTGGCATTGTATGGAACTAAAAAATTAGGTAGGAGTCAGATCATATAGGGCCTTGTAGGTCAAGATAAGGAGTTTGGATTTGTTCCAAGTGCAATAGGAAGCCATTGTGGGTTCTGAGCAAAAAGACTGTCTCTGAGCACTGTGTAAAGGTTGCCAGGAAACAATAGTAGGAGGGACAAAAGTCAGGAGGAAATCATGATGGTCCAGGTGAGAGGTAATGGTGTTTTGGACCATGATGGCAGTCATGGTGGTAATAAAAATTAGATGGATTTAGGATATATTTTGAAAGTAGAGCCAACAAGACTTGATGATGGATTGTTTATAAGGTAAAAAAGAAAGAGGAATGAGGGGTGATTAAGGTTTTGAGCCTCTGCAATTTAGGTAAATGTTGTTGCCAGTTCCTGAGATAAGAAAGAGTTTGGAGATTAGTATGCTAAGTGAAATAAGACAGTCAAAGAAAGACAAATACCATATGAACTCACTTGTATGTGGGATCTAATGAACAAAATAGAAACAGAGGCATGGACACATGGGACTGACTGACAGCTATTGGAAAAGAATGGGAAGGAGGACTGTATAAAAAAAAAAGGGTGAAAGTATTAGCTGAAGAACATGTATGCATAACTCATAGACACAGACAATAGTACAGTGTGGTGATAGTTGGTGGAGGCGGGGCTTGCTGCAGGTGGATAAGGAGGGTGATGGGGACATCTGTAATAGTGTCTACAATAAAATTAAAGAAGAAAAGAGTTCTGTTTTGGACACTAGGTTTGAGTGGCTGATTAAATAAGTGGGAGAGGTCAAGACTAGAGAGATACATAGTATTTAAAGCCAGGTGACTAGACAGAATGATAATAGAGAAAAAAGACAGAGGTATTTTTCAGAAATCTCCAGGCAAGACTGGAAGCACCAGTGATTTGGGACCAAAAACAATGAGGAATGCCCAGTGATTCTGGAGGAAAACCAGGAAAGAGTGAAGTCATTAAAGAGAAAAAGGTGTTTCAAGAAGAGGGTAATCAACAGTGTATAATACTGCTGAGTGATCACCTTTATACCTTCAATCACTCTTTTTAAAATTTTGTGAAGAACAACTGTTCATTTTTCAGGAGTGTCTCCCTAATTGAAAGATTTGGAGCATCTCTGGTTCTTTAGTACTAAATGTCAATAATATCCTATAATCAAAAATGACTCCACCTATTTCTAAAAGTCCCTAGGAGCCCATACCATTATTATATTTTTACTATTTTTCATTAGCTTAAGTGACGCACAGCAACCACTAAATAAATATTACCTGAGTGAATGAATTGATCCTTGCAATCAACTGAAGAGCATTCTTAAGTCTTGTCTATCCTACACACACACACACACACACACACACACACACACTAAACCCTGTCTCCTCTCAACAACCATCTTTTTGCTCCTATCCCCTGCTACACTTCCTTAAAGAACAATCTATATTTGCTACCTTCTCCTCCTAACTTACTATTCACCACTCAGCTTTCTTCAAGCCAGTGTTGGTCCCTACACCACCACTGGGGCTGCTCTCCTCACCAAGACTTCTTAATTGACAGATCTAACATTTCCTTCTGCTCCCTAACTCTGCTTTACTTCTCTATAGCAGTGGCTACTGTTATGATTTCCCCCATCTCTATATATTCTTCTCAGCTTCTCTTCCTTTACCCATTTCTTATATACTGGTATTTTCTAGGGTCAATATGCGAATCTGCTTAGATTCATTTGTTTATGCCAATTTTAGTTCAAGGATGCTGGACCATTTGATTCAGATATATTTTTTTAAGATTTTATTTCATTATTTTTTTTAGAAAGAGGGGAAGTGAGAGAGGAAGAGAGGGTGAGAGACATCAATGTATGGTTGCATTTCACCTGCCTCCAGCCACAGACCTGACTGGAGACCTGGTTTGCAACCTGGTTATGTGCCCTGGCTGGGGAATCGAACCTGCAACCCATGGGTTCGCAGGCCGGCACCTTAACCACTCTGCTACCAGCCAGGGCTTTGATTCAGATATTTTGATGAGACCTCCTCAAAATAACATAAAAATATACAAAAATTGGGAGTCCAAGATGGCAGAGAAGTAAGTGGAGCTACACCAATTTCCTCCCACGAACAATCTGGTATTACAACTTAATTGTAGAAAAATCATTGGAATAAACAACAGAACACAGCTGGAAAGAAGTCTTATAACCATAGACAGAACAGAAGAGGCTGCTTCATCACAATGTGACTGGTGAGAATTGTGGGACATGAGAAGACTGGCTGGGCTCCCACAGGCAGCAGCTGAAGAGATGGAGTTGAGGGTTCCACCTGAGAAAGGTGGGTTCTAAACTCCAACTGGGATTCACTGCCTACAGCAACACAGGTGAGAGATAAAACAGCATCCATCTGTGGAAAGCAAAAAACCATGGGGTTGGCAAACCTGTGAGTGCTAGAGACACAAAATTTAAAAAGTGACTACATACAAAATACATTGTCACCCACTTATCCTAGACTCTAGTGGAGGGAGGACAGAGTGGACTGGAGACACTTGGTGAGAATTTGGAGTGGTGGCTTTAAAAAGAGAAGTGGGGAGTCAGCCAGTAGAGTCCCAGTGTTGACTCATCTCCCACACTGTAGGCAGACTACACTATGCCAACAGCATAGGGAACTTCTTGAGGGGACGTCATAGCCTTGCCCATTGGAATCAATCTGCCAGCCCAGTGGTGCCTGAGCCTGGTGGCTGATCACAGATCAATTGGATTACAACTGAATCAATCTGTCCCACCCAGCAGTATCTGAGCCTGGTGGCTGATCACAGATTGATTGAATTACAACTGAATTAATTGGTCCACCACAATAGTGCCCACCACTGATCAGACTGACTGGATTACAACTGAACCAAACTGTCCCTACCAGCAGTGCCAAAGGTGACCAATGATCACAGATTAATTGGATTAAAAATGGAAGGGCACAGACAAAGACAGTGGACCTCTGGTTGGCCCCAAGAGGCTGACTAGGCCCAGGGTATGGAATGAGCTGATGACACCAGAGGTGGATGCAGAAAATAAAGAAAGTGCACCTATACATGACAAAAGGTCGCAATACAAAGACAGGAACAAAAAAAAAAAAAAATCCAATTTGAAAAGTAAAAGCAAACAGGAAGAAACATCTAAAAATGGGGAGAAAAAGAAAGTCCATTACTGAAAAGAAAGAAGGAATGCCCAGAAAGACCATGATATGAAATAGAGGGAAGCAAACTATCAGATATGCAATTCAAAATAAAGACTACAGAGAAGCTGAATGAGCTCAGCTAGCTCAAATCAAACTACACAAAACTCCAGGGAACTATGGAGAACTCCAGGAAAGCTACAAGAAATTTACTGAGGATGACACCAGCATTAAAAATGATATTGAGATTATCAATAAGAGCCAAGAGGAAATGAATACAATTTCCAAATTGCAGACCACAGTAGAAGGAATCAAAAGCAGGCTAGAGGAATCAGAGAATTAGATCAGTGAGCTGGAGAAAAACATATAAAAAACACTCCCGGAGATGCAAGAAAAAGAAAAACACTGAAAAAAAACAAGGAGGTTTTAAGAGAGCTGCTGGACAACATGAAATGAAGTAATATATGAATCAAAGGGATAAGAGAAGGAGAAGAGAAATAAGGGATAGAAAACCTGTGGAAAGTGTAATGACAAAAAACTTTCCTAACTTGATGAATGAAAATATCACTCAAGTTCAGGAAGCACAGAGGGTACCAATGAAGATGAACTGAAAAAGAAACACTCCAAGACACATCATGCTAAAAATGGCAAACATTAAAGACAAAGAGAGAATCCTAAAAGCATCAAGAGAGAAATAGCAAATAACATATGGGGGGGGGGTCCAATAAGGTTATCAAATGATTATTCAACAGAAACAATACAAGCCATAGGGAATGGCAAAAAATATTCCAAGTAATGGAAAACAAAGGCCTGCAACCAAGAATACTCTGCCCAGCAATGCTGTCATTCAAAATGGAAGAAGAAATTTCCTAGACTAAATGCTAAAAGAATACATCTCTACCAAACCAGAAATGCAATACTAAAGGATCTACTTTAAAAAAGTGAAAAGAGAGAGAGAGACAGAGAGGAATGCAGGTACAAAGGAGAAAAATGGCAATAAGTAAGTATCAATCAATAATAACCTTAAATGAAATGAGCGAAATGTGCCAATCAAAAGACATAGGGTAGCCGAATGGGTAAGAAAACATGACTCACATATATGCTGTCTTCAAGAGACCCACCTCAGAACAAACGATTAACACAGATTGAAAGTGATGGGATGGAAATACATATATAAAGCAAATGGACATGAAAAAAAGGCTGAAGTAGAAATACTTGTCTCACACAAAATGGATTTTATGATGAAGGTCATAAAAAGAGACAAAGGACATTTCATGATATTTGAGAGAACAATCCATCAAGAAGATATAATTCTGGTAAACATAAATGCACTCAATGTAGGAGCTCACAAATATATAAGGAAAATATTGGAGGACTTCAAGAAGGATATAGACAACAATACACTAATGGAGGATTTTAATACCCCATTATCAACAAAAGACAGGTCTTCCAAACAAACAAAAACAAAACAAAACAAAACAAAAAGGATATTGTGGCATTGAAAAACACTCTAGAGGAAATGGACCTAACTGATATATACAGAACCTTTCAACCCAAAGAAACAAAATACACATTCTTTTCAAAGCATATGGAACTTTCTCAAAGACAGACCAGATGGTAGGTCACAAGACAAGCCTCCACAGGTACATAAAAATTGAAATTATACCAAGCACATTCTTAGATCACAATGGATGGAAACTAGAAACCAACCTCAAGGGAAAACAAACAAACAAACAAAAAAAAAAAAACCCTCTAACTCATGGAGACTGAATATCATGATATTAAGTAAGGAATGAGTTAATAATAAGATCAAAGATGAAATCAAAAAGTTTCTGGAAACAAATGACAATGAATATACAACATACAAAACCTATGGAACACAGGAAAGGCAATCCTCAGAGGGAAATTCATAGCAATACAGGCCTACCTAGAAAGGTCAGAAGAAGCTTTTACAAATAACCTAACTATAAAGCTGCAAGAACTAGAGGAGCAACAACAAATAAACCCCAGAGCAAGTAGAAGGAAGGAAATCATCAAGATCAGAGCAGAATTAAATAACTCAGATCCTCAAACTACAATTCAAAGAAACAAAAAGTCCAAGAGCTGATTCTTTAAAAAATAAACAAAATTGACAAGCCTTTAACCAGGCTCATCAAGAAAAAAGAGAGAGGACCCAAATCACCAGAATCAGAAATGACAGAGGAGAAACCACAACTTCAGAAATACAAGAGATTGTAAGAAATTACTAGAAACAACTATATGACAAGAAATATGACAACCTGGGAGAAATGCACAAATTTCTGGAAATGTACAATCTTCCAAAACTGAATCTAGAAGAAGCAGAAATCATGAATAGACCAATAACAACTAGTGACATTGAAGAAGTAATCCAAAATCTCCCAAAGCACAAGAGCCCTGGACCAGATGGATACACAGGTGGATTCTACCAAACATTTATAGAAGAACTAACTCCTATCCCTCTCAACGTATTCCAAAAAATCCAACAAGAGGGAAGACTCCAAAACTCTTCCTATGAAGCCAATATTATCCTATCCCCAAACCAGGTCAAAACACAACTAAGAAAGAATACTATAGGCTAATATCTCTGATGAACATAGATACTAAGGGTTTCAACAAAATATTAGCCAAGAGGATCCAGCAATACATTCAAAAGATGATACCCCATGATCAAGTGGGTTTCATCCCAGGGATGCAAGGATGGTACAACATTCACAAATCAATAAATGTAATATACCACGTAATCAAAAGGAAAGACAAAAACCATATGATCATATAAATGCTTGCTGAAAAAACATTTGATAAAGTACAGCAATCATTTATGATAAGAACCCTCAGCAAAATTGGAAAAGAGGGAGCATATCTACACATCATAAAAGCCATATATGAGAAACCTGAAGCCAACATCATACTCAACAGGCAAAAACTAAAAGCTTTCCCCATAAGAACAGGAACAAGACAAGGCTATCCACTTTGCCCACTTCTGTTCAACATCATTTTGGAAGTTCTAGCCATAGCCATCAGAGAAGAAAAAGGAATCAAATGTATCCAAATTGGAAAGGAGGAAGTCAACCTGTCATTACTTGCAGATGATATGATAGTGTACATACAAAACCCAATGGGCTCCACAAAAACCTACTGGACCTAATAAGCAAATTTAGGAAAATAGCTGGATATAAAGTCAATATCTATAAATCAAAAACATTTTCGTATACCCATAATGAAACATCAGAGATAGAAGCTAGAAAACAAATCCCATTTACCATAGCAACGAGAAAACTAAAGTACTTAGGCATAAACTTAACCAAGGAGGTAAAAGATCTGAACTCAGAAAACTATGGAACATTGAAGAAAGAAATTAAGGAAGATACAAATAAATGGAAGCATATACCATGTTCATGGATGGGAAGAATTAACATCATTAAAATGTCCATACTACCCAAAGAAATCTATAGATTCAATGCAATCCCAAATAAAAGACCAATGACATACTTCACAGATATATAAAAAATAATTCAAAATTTTAAATGTCGCCAAAAGTGCCCACAAATAGCCACAGCAATCATGAGAAAGAAGGACAAGGTAGGAGGAATCACAATATCAGAAATCAAACTATACTACAAGGCTACTGTCATAAAAACAATCTGATATTGGCATAAGAATAGACATATAGATCAATGGAAAACAATAGAGAGCCCAGAAATAAACCCAGGAATCTATGGCCAATTAATATTTGAGAAAGCGGGAAGGAACATAAAATAACTGAAAACAGTCTCTTCAGTCAGTGGTTTTGAGGGAACCATACAGGGTCATGCAAAAAAATAAAACTAGACCACCAACTTGTGCCATACACCAGAATAGACTCAAGATGGATAAAGGACTTAAACTTAAGCAGTGCCACTATAACTGTCCAGGAGGAATATATAGGCAGTATACCCAAATAAATGGAAGCATATACCATGTTCATGGATGGGAAGAATTAACATCATTAAAATGTCCATACTACCCAAAGCAATCTACAGATTCAATGCATTCCCAATTAAAATACCAATGACAGACTTCACAGAAATAGAAAAAATACTTCAAAAATTTATATGGAGCCAAAAACACCCACGAATCTTGAGAAAGAAGAATAAGGTAGGAGGAATCAAAATAGCGGACTCCAAACAGTACTACAAGGCTACTGTCATCAAAACAGCCTGGTACTGGCATAAGAATAGACATATAGATCAATGGAACAGAATAGAGAGCCCAGAAATTAACCCAGGACTCTATGGTCAACTCATATTTGACAAAGGGGGAAGGAACATCCAATGGAGTAAAAACAGTCTCTTCAACAAATCGTGTCAGGAGAACTGGACAGCAACATGCAAAAAGATAAAACTAGACCACCAACTTACACCATACACCAAAATAAACTCAAGATGGATAAAGGATTTAAACATAGGCGGTGCCACCATAAAGGTCCTGGAGAAAAATATAGGCAGTAAACTGTCGGATATCCTATGCAAAAATATGTTTACTGATACTTCACCAAGGGCAAAGGAAATCAAAGAACGAATCAACAAATAGGACTATATCAAATTGAAAAGTTTCTGTTCAGCTAAAGAAAATATCAGCAAAATTCAAAGGGAACCAACTGTATGGGAAAACATAATTGCCAATGATACCTCAGACAAGGGTCTGATCTCCAAAATATAGAAAGAACTAATGAGACTCAACACCAGGGAGACAGACAGCCCAATTTAAAAAATGGGCAAAGGACCCGAACAGACAACTCACTGAGGAAGATATACAAAGGGCCCAGAGGCATATGAAAGAATGCTCAACATCACTAGTCATCAGAGAGATGCAAATTAAAACCACAATAAGATACCATCTCACACCTGTCAGAATGGCAATCATCAGCAAATCAACAAACAACAAGTGTTGGCGAGGATGTGGGGCAAAGGGAACCCTCATACACTGTTCATGGGAATGTAGGTTGGTGCAGCCACTGTGGAAAACAGTATGGGGTTTCCTTAAAAAACTAAAAAAGCTTTTGATCCAGCAATTCCACTACTTGGACTATACCCAAAGAATCCTGAAACACCAATTCATAAGAACCTATGTACACCTATGTTCATAGCAGCACTATTTACAATAGCCAAGTACTGGAAACAGCCTAAGTGCCCATCATTGGATGATTGGATCAAAAAACTTTGGTACATTTACACAATGGAATACTACACAGCAGAAAGAAAGAAGGAACTTGTACCCTTTGCCACAACATGGATGGAACTGGAGAGTATCATGCTTAGTGAAATAAGCCAGTCAGTGAAGGACAAATATCATATGATCTCATCCATTAGGGGACAATAATGAGCGAAACTAACAACAAGCAAAACAGAACCAAATATATGAATACAATGAATAAGCCTTCAGTGGTCAGGGGGAAGTGGATTGGGGGAGGGGGAAGGAAGAGGTAAGGAATGGGAGTAATTTAGTCCAGATCCTAGTATAAAGGAACCATGGACATGGATAACAGGTGGTATTGACTTTGTGGGGAATGGGTGTGTGGGGAGGGGGACAGAGGGGAGCAAAAAGGGGATGGATGTAATACAACAACAATAAAATTAAAAAAAAAAAAAAAGAAATTTGACAACCTGGGTGAAATGGACAAATTTCTGAAAATGTATAACCTATCAAAACCCAATTAAGAAGAAGTAGAAAGCCTTAATTGACCAATAAGAATGAGTGAAATTGAAGATATAATTAAAAAAACTCCCATAGCACAAGAGCCCTGGACCAGATGGCTACTTTTACCACACATTTAGTGGATAACTAATTCCTATCTTCCTCAACATATCCCAAAAAATCCAAGAAAAGGGAGGCTCCCAAACTCTTTTTTATGAGGCCAGTGTTATTCTAATCCCAAAACGAGGTCAAGACCCAACAAAGAAAGAAAACTACAGTCCAATATCTCTGATGAACTTAGATGCAAAAATTCTTAACAAAATATTGGGAAACTGGATCCAACAATATATTAAAAAAATATACACCATGACCAAGTGGGTTTCATCCCAGAGATGCAAGGATGGTTCAATATTCCCAAATCAATAAATGTAATACACCACATAAACAAAGTGAAATATAATAATCATATAATCATACCAATAGATACTGAAAAAGCATTTGATAAAGTACAGCATCCTTTTAAGATAAAACCCTCAGCAAAATGCAAATAGAGGGATCAAACCTCAACATAATAAAGGCCATATAGGAGAAACCTGGAGCTAACATCATATTCAATGGGCAAAAACTGAAAGTCTTTCCCTTAAGATCAGGAACAAGGCAAGGGTGTCCACTCTCTCCACTTCTATTCAACATAGTCTTGGAAGTTCTAGCCACAGCAATCAGAAAAGAAAAGGAATTGAAGTTTTCCAGATTGAAAAGGATGAAGTAAAACTGTTATTATTTGCAGATGACATGATAGTGTATATAGAAAACCCTATAGACTTCACTGAGAAACTACTCCATCTAATAACTGAATTTGGTAAAATAGCTGGATACAAAGTCAATATCCAGAAATCAAAGGCATTTTTATACACCAACAATGAAACATCAAAGATAGAAGCTAGTAAACAAATCCCATTTATCATAGCAACAAGAAGAATAAAGTACTTAGGAATAAACTTAACCAGGGAAGTAAAGGACTTGTACTCAGAAAACTACACAACACTGAAGAAAGAAATGACAGAAGATACAAATAAATGGAAGCACATACTATGTTCATGATTGGTAAAAACTAACATCATTTAAAAGTCCATACTATCCAAAGCAATCTACAAATTCAATGCAATCTCTATTAAAATGCCAACATCATATTTCACAGAATTAGAACAAACACTTAAAAATTCATATGGAGTAAAAAATGACCCCAAATAGCTTCAGCAATCCTGAGAAAGAAGAAAGAAGTAGGGAGAATCACAATACCAGATATCAAGCTATATTACAAAGCCATAGTAACCTAAACAGTCTGGTACTGGCCCAAGAGCAGACAAACAGATCATTGGGACAGAATAGAGAACCCAGAAATAAACCTAGGACTTTATGGGCAACAAATATTTGACAAATGGGGAAGGAATGTAAAATGAAGTGCAAATAGCGTTTTCAACAAGTAGACTTGGGAGAACTGGACAGGAACATGAAAAAAAAAAAAAAAATGAAACCTGACCACAAACTTACTCCATACACTAGAGTAAACTCAAGATGGATAAAAGACTTAACCATAAGCAGAGCCACCATAAAAGCCTAGCAGAAAACATAGGCAAAAAGTTGCAGATATCTCATGCAGCAAAATTTTCACCAAAATATTTCCCAAGGCAAGGGAAATAAAGGAACATATAAACAAATGGGACTACATCAAACTGAAAAGTTTCTGCTCAGCCTAAGAAAACATTGTGAAAGTAAAGAGGGAACCAATTATGTGGGAAAACATATTTACTAATGACACCTCAGAAAAGGGTTTGATCTCCAAAATATATAAAGAACTTATGTGGCTCAACACCAGAGACAGACAGCCCAATTAAAAATGGGCAAAGGTTCTGAACAGACAACTGTCTGAAGAAGACATACAAAGGGCCCAAAGGCATATGAAAAAACGCTCAATATCCCTAGCCATGCAAATTAAAACTACAACGAGGTACCACCTCACACCCATCAGAATGGCCATCATCAACAAATCAACAAACAACAAGTGCTAGTGAGGATGTGGAGAAAAGGGAACCCTAGTGCTTTGTTGGTGGGAACGCAGACTGGTGCAGCCACTATGGAAGACAGTATGGAATTTCCTAAAAAATATATATGAATAAAACTGCCTTATGACCCAGTGATTCCATTGCTAAGATTATACCCAAAGAATTCTGAAACCCCAATTCAGAAGAACCTATGCACTCCTATGTTCATAGCAGCACTATTTGCAATAGCCAAGTGCTGGAAAAACCTAAGTGTCCTTCAGTGGAGGAATGAATCAAAAAACTTTGATACATTTACAAAATGAAGTTCTACATATTAGAAAGAGAGAACTACCATTTGTGATAGCATGGATGTAACTGCAGAGTATCATGCTTAGTGAGATAAGCCAGACAGCAAAAATTAAATACCACATGTTCTCACTTAATAGAGGAGAGTAATGAAGAAACAAACAAGCAAACAGAACCAGAGACACTAATACAGGGAACACACTTTCAGTGTGTAGAGGGGAGGGGATGGGTTGGGGAAGAAGGAGTCAAGGAAGGGGAACAGTTTAGTCAAGGGACTAGCATCTATGACCCTTGGACACAAACAACATGTGGGATTGGCTGTGGAATGGGGATAAGGGTGGGGGAGGGGAGAGCAGAGTGGGGAAAATGAGATGAATGTAATATAACAATAAAAAAAAGAGTGAAAAAAAAGCGTTGGTACATTTATACAATGGAATACTCCAGAGCAGAAAGAAGGAAGGAACTCCTATCTTTTGCAACAATATGGATGGAACTGGAGAGTATTATGCTCAGTGAAATAAGCCAGTAGGTGAAAGACAAATACCATATGATCTCACCCAATATAGGCGACTAATGAACAAACAAACAAGCAAAATAGAACCAGAAGCATGGAAACAAGGAACAGACTTTCAGTGTACAGAGGGGGGTGGGGTGAAAGGGAGAAAGAGGCAAAGAAGGAGAATAATTTAATTAAGGAACTAGCATGAACAACCCATGAAGATGAACAACATGTGGAATTTACTGTCAGAGGGAGGATGGAGAAGGTGGGGCAGGGGAAGCAGTGGGGGGAAAAATGGGATAAATGTAATACAGTAAGAATAAAATAATAAATTAAATGAAATTAAAAATGTAGTAAAATTACTGATTCCTATTATGTATACATATTGATTCCAATATGTATAAGACATTTTACACCCAAATTTCATTCCTGACCTTAAGCCCATCTCCTGCCAACATCTCTCTCCATATACTATATACAGAACACACATGATATCTTTCTCATTATGGGGACTTATTTTCAGTTCTACTACTTAGAAATATATTAAGTCTATCCACATAAATAAGCTTTTAAGAAATATTCATTTCTCCACCCTCATTATGAAAGAATGTTTTAATATTGACTATAAATGTAGGTATATTACTGAGATAATTATTAGGTATTTAATTGATGACTTACTGTGCATGCTGATAATAAGAAATTTTATGTATTATAGCTCAAATATCCTTCTCCTTGATACACAGTCTGATGTATAACTAAATAAGTCAGGTTAACATAACCAGAAAACCTCCAAAAAAAGTATCCATCCTCTAGAATTTTAAATGGAAAAAAGAATCCATTCCATTATCAATAAGCCAATTATTTATTAAAAGTAAATAGATATGACTGCTTTAGTCAATATTTGAGAAGCAGATCATTCAAGAGTCAAGTGAATTCTCAGGATGGGCAATTGGCTCAGAATGATTGATAGCATTTTCTGAGATGAATATGTGACTCCTTATTGTGTCTAGCAGATGGTGACAGACTCCTATCCTATTTTTGACTCTCACTCCATTCTCAGTGAGATTTAGAGATGGAGTAATGTTCATAACCCAGTGAGGAGGTGACAATGAAAAAAAAATACCTTAATGGCTTATTTCTTAGATCATATCTAAGTGTCCCCTAATCAATATAGATGCATTAAAGTAGGAGCATCAAAATAGTATGTATTTGTTGTAGCTCAAAAAAGGTATCAAACTATTTTCAGGCAGCTTTTCCCTTCTAGAACACTGGGTCATTTGGCAGAATATCAATAACTATAACCCCATTCATTTTAGAATTTTAGAAATAGTCTGCTGTACAATACCCATGGGTAAAAATGGAAATCAATTAACCCACTCCCCACTGCACCCATCCCTTTTCCTGTCAAAAATAGCCAGTCAGAAAAAGACAAGTACCATATGATTTCCTTCATATGTGAAATCTAATGAACAAAATTAACTAACAAGAAAAATAGTGACAGACTCATAGATAGAGAGCAGCCTGACAGCTGTTGGGGATGGGGAGGGGAATGGAAGGATTGAGCTGGAAAGAAAAAAAAGTTTCTTAAAATTCATGAATGAGGACACCAGAGTTATGATTGCCATGGGGGCAGAGGAAAGTGGAGGAAGGTATAGAAAATATAAATGGTGATGGATGGAGACTTAACTTGGGATGATGAACATAGTATGAGTGTACAGGTGATGTGTTGTATAATTGTGAACCTGAAACCTGTATAATTTTGTTAACCAGTGTCACCCCAATAAATTCAATAAAAAGGAAAAATAGTCCTAAATATCTTTGGTATCTAAAATTCCTTTTCCCACACCCTCCAACTGGCACCCAAAAGATCTGGTACCTCAGTCAGCCCTGTTTCTCAGGGGTAAGCAGATTCTCATTCTTTGTTTTCCTAACTTGTTTCTATGACAGCTTTATGGCTTCCCCCATCACATCTCTAAAATCATGCCACTATCCCAACCTCACTTCATTTATTCAATTCCCCTTAGTTTTCAATATATGGCCTGGAACTGGATGAGAATTTACAATGTCTCTGTTTGAAGTCTGTTTCTGATTGTTGACCCCATCCCAAGGGCTGCCTATTTTGTTTCAAATTAGCCCCATTTCTGCAAGTTTCCTAGTGTCCCTCTCAACAGCTTCTCCTCTCCAAGCATACATAGGCTACCTGAAATAAGTTCTACTTCATTACTAGTCTAATTCAAAGTAATCACTCTGTGGATATGTTCTAACCTCTGGAGAGAGTAAAACACAAACTCTGAGAATCAACATCTCCAGTTCCTATCTTTGAGTTTCACATGAGATATGTATTGCTAACAGCCTAGTAGACACTTGCAACAAGATTTTCTACAGGTAGTTCAAACTCAATGTAACTCCAACTTACTATTTTTTCCTAGAATTTTCTTCTTTCTTTTGCATTCCATATCTGATCTCCACAACAGAAACAAAAACACCTTTTGTTGATTGTCATTCCAAAAGTAATTGATGGCAATTGTAAAAAATGTGGAAAAATCAGATGAGTAAAAATAAATGAGAACCATCTCTGAGACAACCATCCAAAGATAAACCACTTTATATTCCATATCTTGATTAATGCCATCACCATTCACCTAGTCGCTGAAGCTAGAAACATGACTTCTGTTTTTTCTTTACAAATCCCATTTGAAATGCTTCTGAATCATATCAATGCTATCTCCAAAATCCCTACTGAAGCCATTCTTTTCTATCCCCTTGCCATAATCTTAGTTCTCTTACTTCTCTCATCTGAACTAGTGTAATTGTCTATCATCTGATTTTTCTACTACCAGTCTTCAGAGCTCACACTTATCTCTTAGCATAATCTCCACCAAATTCTTAACCATAATCCAGCAGCAGAGTTGTTCTGAAATGTGCATCTAGTTATTTAACTCACCTGCTTTAAAACATTTAATAACTCTAATGCCCACAAGATAAAGTCCAAATTCCATGATGTATTAGTCGCTCAGGCTGCCTTAACAAAATATCGTATGCTGGAAGTCTGAGTGTGCCAGACATGCTAGTATGATTGGTTTCTGGTGATAGCTCTCTCCCTCACATGTAGATGGCTGCCTTCTCACTATATGCTCATGAGGCAGGGAGAGATAACAAGCAGAACAAGCTCTCTTATGTGTTTTCATATAAAGGTACTAATATCATCATGAGAGCTCCAACCTCATGACTTCCTCTAAACCTAACTGCTTACTAAAGGCTTTGTCTCTGAATGTCATAACAGGAGTTAATGAATTGGGGTGGGCATAATTTAGTCCATAGCACATGGTATGATATTCAAGGGCTTTTTATAACTTGCTTTAAGCTGCCTATTCTGTTTTATATTTTATTACTGCATGCATTCTAAGGCTCCAAAAATATGACAAATAGTTCTCAAACATGTCATTTACTTTCATAGAACTATACCTTTGATCATGTTGTTCATGCTGCTTAGACAAGTTTCCTACCCTGAAAAACTTATGCTCTTCAAATGAACAAGTCAAATGTCACCTATATTATGAAGTGAGCTTGATCTTCCTCTTCTTTGTGCCCATATCACTGCACATAGATCTATCAAATTAAAATTGCCTGGGTTCAAACTGTAGCTCTGCCAGATTCTAAATGTATGACCTTAAGCAAGTTACTTCTTTGTGCTCTGTAACCTCATTAGTAAAATGGGGATAATAGCACTGATTTCACAGAGTTTTTGGTGTGGGGATTAATGAGTTACTATGTGCAAAGTTCTTAGAAAAATGTCTGGCTTTTAGTAAGCATCACATAACTTATTTGCCATTGTTATCATATTAAGTGAAAACAATCAGAAAGAAAACACTTTTACTCATAGACTGTAAATGTATGAAAATGGCTTCACTCTGATATTCTGGTGACCTTGCACTATTTACATAGGCTATATAGGCAAGGCTCAATTGTGGTCAACTCCAGGTCTTGGCAGAACATACAGTGATCCTCTCAGAAGTAGGAAGATAGGCAATCTTGTGAGGAGCTGTTTCAAGGCTCTTTTTTTATCTGTCTTTCTTCCTTTTGAGAGACTCCCTATCTTACAGAAGTCTACCACAAGGCAGATTCTCATCCCACTCCCTGGATCCCATAAGGCATAGGACTTTCTAGTCCCCACCTCCAACCTTGGGTATACAAGCTGGCTATAGAACAGCTTAGCAGCAATCTAGAGTGAACTTTCTAGCAGCAAAGTTCCACACTGCGCATGTCACCTGTCATCTGGCCCCTTTAGTTTGATGTTGTCCCCCACAGGGCAAAGGAATGTCAGGAGCTGACACTATGCTGATCTTAGTTATGCTGTCAGTGTAAGTAATAATCTATATCCATTTGATTTCATTGTTTTATACCTTGTAAGCTTGACCTTATTTTCTCAAATGAACTGTAATTTAAATGATATTATTAGACACTGTCACAGAAGTAGAAATATTTTTTCTAGTATAATATTTGTAAAAATATTTATGTGTGTAAATGTATTTATGCATGTGTTAGGTAATATTGCAATTGATATTACTTAAAAAGTAATTTTTAAATAAATGAATTAACATAAATATTTTGGAATAATGAAAAAAATCTTTGTGCTAATATGATTTGAGAGGCTGACAATTAGAAGGGAGTAATTAAATGGTGAATTGTCTGGATGTGAAAAAAAGAAAAGAAGTACACATTGGTGATTACAGAATAGATAGGCGACTATTAAGAAAATAGAGGAAATGGAGAAGCTAAAGAACTTACATATATGTGTGGCAGGTGGACATGAACTAAGGGGGCCATTACTGGAGGGAATGGGGGATACTGGGCAAAGGGGGCAAAGGAGGAAAATTGGGAAAACTGTAATAGTAAAATCAATAAAATATATTTAAAAATATATCATTAACCATAAAAAGAGAAAGGTTAGATTATCATCTTTTATGTTCCAGTGAGCCCCAGTGTTTTTTTTCTCCTAGGAGCTTCCTCATGGGTGATTATAACCTTCTAACCAAGATGAGGGTATTTTCATGTTCGGCTTTCTTATAGAATGTTACTTGAAGAAAATGGTTGGCAGCTAAAAATAAGGCAAAACAAACAAACAAACAAACAAAAAACAAAAACAAACCTGCAAACCACTAGCCTAATTCTAACTAAAATTAATGTACAGCATGATGACTATAGTTAACAACACTGTATTGAATCCTGGAAATTTGCTAAGAGAGTAGATTCTCTCACCACACACACACACACACACACACACACATACACACACACACAAATGATCATTATGTGAGATGATACAATAATACCTTGACTGTAGTAATCTTTTCACTATGTATATGTATATCAAATCATATTATACACTTTAAATATACACAATTTTTATTTAAAAATAAAATGCCTACATATAGATTAAGGCAAGGAAAGTTTGGTAGATACAAACTCTAGAGTAGAGCATCGGGCAGAATTTGGTTAATGAGGCTTGGAGTTAGATGGAAAGAATGTAAGGCTTGCTGAAGATGTACATACTACTAATGCAGAATTTTGTTTAGTGACATTGCTTTATTTAGGACTCACGTATCTTGCTTTCTTATTTGGAGTTTTGGAAGGGTAAAGGATGGGGTGATCCTCGCAGATTTTTAAACCCCAAATCACTCCTTGTACATAAATGTTTGTACTTCTATTATACTTTCCTCAGCTTAAGAGAGGTCCTCTTCTTAAAGTCTCTGGGTTGGATTATTATTTATATATACAACCAGATCCAGGATCCAAATAACATATTTAGTCAATTCTAAGGTACATTTTCCCCTGCATTTTAATTTCTGATGTTGGGGTGCATCACACAGTGTGTCTATTTACTATGGTGACATTCTTATTTTCCTTTATTTTTAAATAAATGCCACTTTTATAATTTAATAATTTGAGGACATTCATATTATCAACAGAAATAATAAGCTTATAAATTTGAGTAAGAAACACTTGAGGTGGGGTCAATTACCTCTTTAATCTATATCTTACCTGTGGGTTTAAGCAATGATGGTAGATGTCTTCATTAATATGCCTATGGGATAAAATTCAAGCTACAAAAGAGGGCCTTCTTTTTGTTGGGGAGGTGGGGGAGTCAGCTTACCAACACACTGCCATCCACAATTATTCTTTTATTCTTGTTATTCTCGCTGCTTGCTGAAATAGGCCATGCTATTTCATGCCTGGTTAACATTTCATGTGCTCTTATCTCAGCTTGGAATGTCCTTCTTGGAATGTTGTCCACTGTATAAATTCTATCCACCCAAATAGAGTTGATCCTTTTCTGCTTTATGTCACTGTGTACCTGATATATGCCTCTAATTATATACTGACTATACTAAACTGCTATGATTTGTTAGGTGTCCACCTCCTTTACTGGAAATTCCTTGAGCATAATATATCTCTGTATTCCTAGTGCTTAGGACACTGCCTGGTATGTAGTAGTATTCACTAAGTCTTCAAAGACTGAATACATGAATAAAAGAAAGATGGAAAAAAGAACAGTATAATGTGGTAAAGTGCCATAGCACCAATAAATGCTTCATTTGCTGTTGCCATTCAGTGGTGTTCATTCCTTATCCAAATTCTCTGAATTCCTGATAGACATACAAATGTCAATACTGAGTTTAATTGTTAATAATAAAATGAGAAATTTATGTCTCCCAGTTAATTATAAATTCATTAAAGGGAGGTTACTTCAAGTTACTTCTATATATACTTTAGGGGTTTAGATAAATTGTATATTCCTAATCTGAGGTGTGATTTAGTTCTTGAGATGCGACATTCATTATATCTTCATCATTAATACTAGTAGCAATTTGCATAAGAGAAACTGAAAGGCCCACAACAGTTTTATTTACTTAAAGCCTAGAATTTCTCCAATGTTTAGAATAATTCTTAATACTAGATATCAAAGACATAACTGTATAGTAATTTAAGAGAGAGGAATTTGAATATTGCTGCTAAAACCCTGGGAGCTAATTATTTCAAGATCACTTGAAACCTTAACTCATTTGAATTTGAAAAATATATTGAGGTACTTAAAGTCACCATTCCCATTATGTTACTTGATTCAATTGAATGTTGTAGACCTTGCTAATAAGAGAAAAACTGAATTTCATGCCAAAGAGAGATTCCATTTATCATTTGCTTAAGGAAAAATAATAAGCATCTCCTGTGGGCACTTCAGTACTCTATACTGTACAGTACTGTAAGAAGGAAAAGGAAAAGATAGATACACAGCCTCAAATCTCAAAAAATAAATTCTCAGCACCAGAGTTACAAGTGTATATTGTCAAAATAAGTTGCATTCTATACTTTTGGTTAGACACAGACTTTTCAACAGGAGCATCATGAAGCTCAAGCAAAAATGAGGTGGATTCAATTGATATTGTTGGTATTGCTATTGTAATTATATAGAAACAGCAGCTTGGCAAAGGATGCTCTCCAATATGCTGTAGTGATATTCAGATTAGGAAGCCAAGTAACTCTTCAGATGTATTTTTAGAGTTTTAAAATGAGAAGTTCCAAATAGTAAGAAAAAATCCTTTAAAAATTTCTCAGTGTAAACAAAGTCATTGAAAGAAATATAGACATAAGAGAGAAGACAGGCTGAGGGAAGGAAATATATTTTATTCTCATGACTTGTCAACTCATGAGACATTTAGATGGTATGCATGAGATAGAAATAGGATGAAAGAAATTCATTCCAATCAGATTGGGCAGTTTTAATAGGACTAGAAATAGTGTATTATTTCATATGATTCTATTATGTTTATTTGTAAATCTTACCCACATGTGTAAGGTTAGTTTACTTTGTACATATTTACCAAATTTAAACTGTCTATCCCATTATTCTCTTAGTACTTGAAACAGAGCAACCAATATTTTTAAAGACTTTACAGCCTTGCCTACAGTGTTATGTATACAACAGGCTATCAATTTAGCTATAGCGGTCATTAGCAAAATGGGGGAGAGAAGCTTACCAATAGATCCTCACAACATGCTGTTGAAGAGTCCTTTTCTGTCAGTCCTAGGAATATATCTTCAGTTCCCACCTGTTGTTTGTATATAATTTCATATCTGAAAAATGTCATTGATAAAAACTCAGATGAAAGAGAAAGTTCCTGTCATAGAGCAGAAAACTAGAAACTTATGAGGACATGCCATTACAATATAGATAAAATGACTTAAGTAAGTAAAATGCTTGGAGGTTTTTCAGGCATATAGCAGAACATAAAGAAATAGAAGTCTAGAAATTCAGTCAAAAATTACTAACTCTGTAAAGCAGGATTTTAGAACATATACTTCTTTTCTAAAATGAGCTTAACTGTTTTCTAGCTATACAAATAAAATGGATTGAGAAAACTTCTAATAAGAGTCTAATCAAAGTTGATGTAGGAAAAAAAAAAAAAAAAAAGGAAGGTCCTTTCCAAGAAAACAATGATTTAGAAAAATAGTGGGTCCCTAACCCAAGGTTTAATGGATAAATAGAAACTCTCCATTGATAAATTTAAGCAACAATGTAGAGTTCAAAAATCCAGGTTTAGTAATATTTCTGCCATTAACTGTGTGACTCTGGTCAAGTCACAAACTCATGGAGTCTAAGTTTCTACATTTGTACAATTTATGGAAGAGAATGGTTTGAATTAAATAATCTCTATTTTTTCCACCTCTAAAATTCTATAATAGAAACACTGGTAGTGTAGTCAGCTACACTATAATGTTTATAGAACCTAGTCCTGTAGTATTTTTTGTTCAAGGAAAGATTTTCCTGGCATTCCATCTCACATGTGACAATTCACAAATCTTTCTTTGGTCCCAAACTTAGGACCCTAGAGATGGGATGGTTTATAGAAGCACCCAGATATAATATACCCTATCACTTTACATGGAATGAAGTGAGCAAACATTTACAAACCATCTTTTGTATTTAATCTACCCTAATGAAGAAATGGTAAATCTCTGGAGAGGAAGACTGAGGGACTACATTGAACTCTGATGACTGGCAAATAGAAATGACTAAGAATGTAAAAGGCATTTCTCTGAGTTCAAACAGGAACAATAGGTAGCTATTTGATATAGGACATCTTTTCTTTTCTTTTTTTTTAAAGATTTTATTTGTTATTCTTAGAGAGAGGGGAAGGGAGAGAGGCAGAGAAGGAGAGAGACATCAATGTATGGTTGCCTTTCACCTGCCTCCAGCCTTGGATCTGGCTGGAGACCTGGCTTGCAACCTGGTTATGTGCCCTGGCTGGGGAATAGAACCAGCAACCTTTGGGTTCACAGGCCGGTGCTTTATCCACTGTGCCACCAGCCAGGGCAAGGACATCTTCTCTTAATAGACTATAACATCTATCAGGTATTTACAAAGATGAAGCCAAGTTAAAACAAAATAGGAAGGTATTGATCCATATGCCCATGATTACCAAATAGATTTGCTCTAACTGCTGTTCTTGTCTCCAGAAGCAACTTTCCAATTGCTTACTATATGCATTTGCCTGGGTGTCCCAAAGGCACCTCACTATCCACACATCCAAAACCAAAGTCATTATTTCCCCTCTACCTACATTCCCATTTAGAGTTAATAGCCCCACTATTCACCCTGTCACCCAAGCATCATTTTTGAAACTTTCTTCTCATTCATTATATCTAATCAAATATCAAATCTGACTTTAAAACTCTGAAATAAAAATCTTAATACTTCTCTCTGGGGCAGTAATATATCAGGCCCTTATTATTTTTATACTTGGCCAATAGTCATTCTTCTTTTGTGAACTGCCTGTCCATGTTCTTTAACCATTTTTTCCTCTTTACCCATTGGGCCATTAGAAATACAATTGCATAAGATAGAAAATAGAGATTTAAATTTTTTTTAAAAAAAGCCATTTTCTTCATATCCTAACTGAATTACTCATTCTTGTGAAGCTTTCATGGGTGTTCTTTCTACAGAACATCAAACAGGAAAAGTGTTTTTGTACTAAGTGAAATAAGCCAGTCAGAGAAAGACAAGTACCATATGATTTCACTCATATGTGGAATCTAATGAAGAACGTTAACTAACAAGCAAAATAGAGACAGACTCATAGGTAGAGAGCAGGCTGTCAGGGGGAGTTGGGGGGCTGATGGAGGTGGTGGAGGATTGAACAAAAAATTTAAAAAGATAAAAATCTCATGGACAATAGTGTGGTGATTGCTGGGGGAGAATAAGTGGGAGAATGTGGAGAAGGGTAAAGGGGGGATAAATGGTGATGGGCACAGACTTGACTTGGGGTGCTGAACATGCAATACAGTGTACAGATGATGTTTTGTGGAATTGTGCACCTCAAACCTGTATAAGTTTGTTAAACCAGTACCCCAATAAATTCAATACAAAGAAAACAAAAGGAGGGAGGGGAACAGAGGGGAGCAAAAAAGGGATGAATGTAATACAACAACAATAAAATTTAAAAAAAAAAAAACAAAAGGAAAAGTGAAAATTTACTCAAACTTGGGGCTTGCAACATATGGATATTTGACATTTATTAGACAATATGACAAGTAAGTGTTTCATTCTTATCTTTCATATGGATGTGTGCATATTATATAAATATACCATGAGATTTATGCTCTTCATTCTTTTTTTTCTGTTTTAATTTTATTGTTGTTGTATTACATCCATCCCCTTTTTACTGTCTTCATTCTTAAGATGCAGACTGAAGTATTTTAAAATCTCCTTTAATTTTTATAAGGTTTACAATTTTTGACATTGTTTATTTGAAAGATGGATACTTTTATCCAGTTAATTATCTGCTATTTCTATTTTCAAAACTGACTTAGAAGATAGAAGCATAGCTTTTTGTGATTGTTTTAGGCATTGGACACAGTTTTATAGTCATAGTTAATGTGGAACATTGAGTAATAAAAAGCAGGTTTTTGACATATAAACCTGGTATAATAATATAGTTTGTATGAATGTTTGTAATTAGACTATTTTCTTACTGTTACTTCCACATTATATAAGTATATATTAAATATAATATACAATGGAAATAACTTTATTTTTATTTTTTGTTAGCTAATAAGAGAAAGGAAAGTCTTATGTTTTATTGTTTGTTTCTGCTTTAGAAGGACAAATAATCAATTATACAAGCCTTCTGTGTGTCACTGTAGTTGTGTCTTTTATATGGTAGAAGTCATTTTATGAATCTTGTCAAAAATAGAATGGTATCATATGACACATCTAGTTTAAACCCCTAAACACATTATTGGCTTCATTTGACTTACTCTGGTATTTCTCTAACATCCCACATGTCAGCATGCTCTGCTCCTTCTGGAACTTCTTCTGGATTCCAGATGGCCTCGCTAGTTTCATCACTGGTTTCAGGGGTAACTGTCAAGAAAGGGAATATAAAGCTGAAGCTGTTGCCCATTTCCCCCTCAAAATTGTTCTTGCTCTTCTTACACTCTGTCGAGGATCACTAAGTAAAACATTTTCTATTTTTTACAAAAAAAAAGCTAACTTAGTAACAAATAATTTAATATTTTAATCAATACATAACCAATACATTGTGGAGTTGTAATAATAATTGTAGAAAATTTGGAAAAGACATTTAAGGAAATAGAAGAAAAAAAAAAAAATCTACAACCCAACTACCATGGGCTAATGAATGATAGCATTCTGGTATATATCCAGTGTGTATATGAATACATATACAAACATCTAAGGTATATAATATATATAATATATAACATTGTATATATAGTTAAATATATATGCAAAGAAACAAATAAAATCACAGGTAAATATTTTTATATAAAAGACCAAACCAAAACTTTGGTTTAGGGAGAGATGTCTTATCTTGCATTGTGTTTTATTGTATAAAAGACATTTAATTCATTTTTCATTCAAGCATGACATAATTCTTAAAATATACCATAAGTTATAAAAACTTAAAATGTTCAATTTTTAATCTAGCATTTTCTTCATGTAGACATCAGCTTTAAAAAACTAAAAATGGAACTGCCTTTTGATCCAGCAATTCCACTACTTGGACTATACCCAAAGAATCCTGAGACACCAATTCATAAGAACCTATGCACACCTATGTTCATAGCAGCACTATTTACAATAGCCAGGTGCTGGAAACAGCCTAAGTGCCCATCAGTGGATGATTGGATCAAAAAACTTTGGTACATTTA
>PVIW01013605.1:0-26724 GCA_004026585.1 Noctilio leporinus
GGGAGGGAGCTGGGGCGCCCACCTTTGTGCATGCCCGTGTAGGGGTCTTTGAGCACCGTGAGCTCATAGATGCGGCCGAACTGCTCGAATAACGGCTTGAGGTCCTTCTCGTCCAGGTTGCGCGGGATCTGGCCCACGAAGAGCTTGATGGCGTCCAGGTCCTTCATGCCGTCGGGCTGCCCCCCGGGGGGCTCGGGCCCACTACTGCCCACCGGGGAGGGCCGGGGCTGGAGGAGCTGCTGCTGCTGCCGACGCGCCTCGCTTTCCGTGAGGCGGGCCATGGTGAGCGAAGGCGGGTGGCGGGCGCGGGACCGAGCCACCGGCAGCGGGCAGCGGGAGGACTCGCAGCTAGAGCGACGGACGCTGCCTCCCGCCTCCCTCCCGCCCGGTCCCGGGCCCTCCTCCCTCCTCCTCCTCCTCGCCGGCTAACTCCAGCATCAGGACCACAAAAGGGCGGCTCCACAGCGCCCCCTAGCAGCCGGCGCGCACATAGCCATCGCGTCTCCCACGCGCAGCCTGCGCTTCTCGTCCCTTATCCCGCATTCATGTCCCCGCCCCCAGTACAGACAGGGAAACTGAGGCCAACAGGCTCACAAACCCCACCTCCTGGGTGGGTGACAGCAAAGCTTCGAGCAAGACTGACCTAACTTTCAGTTGTCAACGGTTCCTCACACTGATAAATAGGAAAATCACTCAAAGGACAGCACAGCATTTTTAAAAACACACAAAAAGAGGATGGATGTAGTACAACAATAAAAATTTTTAAATAAATAAATAAATAAACATACAACTAATTTAAAAAGAAAAAAAAGCCCTGGCTGGTGTGGCTCAGTGGATTGGCCCTGGCCTGCGAACCCAAAGCTCACTGGTTTGATTCCCAGCCAGGGCACATAACCAGGTTGCAAGCCAGGTCTCCAGGCAGGTCCTTAGCTGGAGGCAGGTGAAAAGCAACCATAAATTGATGCTTCTCTCCCTTTCTTCCTCCCTCCCTGCTCTTCTCTCTGAAAGTGATGAATAAAATCTTTTAAAAAATACACCACAATCAAGTGGGGTTCATTTCTGGGGCACAAGGATGGTTCAACATATGCAAATATATCAATGTAATACACCACATTAATAAAACAAAGGATAAAGATTATATGCTCTTATCAATAGATACAGAAAAAGCACTTGATAAGATATAGCACCCACTTATGATTAATACTCAATAAAATGGGTATAGAAGGAAAATACCTCAAAATAATGAGGGCCATACATGACAGACCCTCAGCTATCATACTCAGTGGTGAAGCACTAAAATCAGGATCCAGACAAAGATGCCCATTCTCACCACTCTTACTTAACATAGTATTGAAAGTCCTAGTTAGAACAACCAGTCAAGAGAAAGAAATAAAAAACATCCAAATTGGGAAGGAACAAGTAAAAGTGTCACTTTTTGCAGATGACATGATTTTGTTTAAAGAAAATCTCAGACTACACACACACACACACAACTATTAAAAATAATAGGAAAATATAGTAAAGTTGCAGGATACAAAAATCAATGTGCAAAATCCACTGCTTTCCTATATACTAACAATGAAACTTCAGGAAAAGAAATGAAAAAACACAATTCCTTTTGCAATTGCATCCAAAAGAATATAATGCTTAGGAATAAACTTAACAAAGGATGTGAAGGACCTATATACTGAAAACTACAAAACATTATTAAAAGAGATTGAAAAAGACACAAGATAATGGAAAGATATTCCATGTTCATGGACAGGAAAAATCAACATAGTTCAAAATGGCCATATTAGGCCCTGGCTGGTAGCTCAGTGGATAGGTGCTGGCTTGCAAACCCAAAGGTTGCTGGTTCGATTCTCAGCCAGGGCACATAACCAGGTTGTAAGCCAGGTCTCCAGCTAGGTCCGTAGTTGGAGGCAGGTGAAAGGCAACCATACATTGATGTTTCTCTCCCTCTCTGCCTCCCTCCCTTCCCCTCTCTCTAAAAATAATAAATTTTAAAATCTTTTAAAATAAATAAATAAATAAATAAAATGGAGAAAGAAGTCTCTTCAATAAACAGTGCTGGGAGAATTGGAAAGCCACATTCAAAAGAATGAAACTAGATTATAGTTTGTCTCCTGTAAAAATTAACTCAAAATGAGCCCTGGCTGGTAGCACAATGGATAAGGTGCCAGCCTGCGAACCCAAAGGTTGCAGGTTCGATTCCCCAGCCAGGGCACATGACCAGGTTGCAGGCCAGGTCTCCAGTCAGGTCTGTGGCTGGACGCGGGTGAAACACAACCATACATTGATGTCTCTCTCCCTCTCTGTCTCTCTCCCTACCCCTCTTTCTAAAAATAATGAAATAAAATCTTTTTTAAATAAGTAAATAATTAAAAATTAACTCAAAATGCATCAAAGGCCTAAATATAAGATCTGAAACAATAAAGTACATAGAAGAAAATATAGGTACTAAACTTATGAACCTTGGTCATAGAGAACATTTTATGAATTTGACCCCAAAGGCAAGAGAAGTAAAGGGAAAAATAAATGAATGAGACTACTATATCAAACCAAAAAAGCTTCTACATAGAAAAATATACTGATAACAAAAAAAGACAACAAATCAAATAGGAGATGATATTGCAAACAACAGCTCCACCAATGGGTTAATATCCAAAATATATAAAGAATTCACATAACTCAACACCAAACAAATAATAATCCAATTTAAAATGGGCAGAGGACCTGAACAGACATTTCTCTCAAGGAGACATACAGATGGCCAACAGATACATGTAAAGATGCTCAACTTCACTAACTATTAGGGAAATGCAAATTAAAACTACAATGGAATACCACCTCACATCTTTTAGAATGGTTATTATCAACAAACAGGTAAATAACAAGTGTTGGAGGGTTTGTAAAGAATAAAGAAAGGCCCTGGCTGGTAGCACAGTGGATAAGGCGCCGGCCTGCAAACCCAAAGGTCGCAGGTTCGATTCCCCAGCCAGGGCACATAACCAGGTTGCAAGCCAGGTCTCCAGTCAGGTCTGTGGCTGGAGGCAGGTGAAACACAACCGTACATTGATGTCTTTCTCCCTCTCTGCCTCTCTCCCTTTCCCTTTCTAAAATAATGAAATAAAATTAAAAAAAAAAAAAAAAGAATAAAGGAACCCTCATTTACTGCTGGTGGGAATGTAAACTGGTACAGCCACTGTGAAAAACAGTATAGCAATTCATCAAAAAGTTAAAATAGAGTTACCATATGACCCAGCAATTCCTTTTCTGGGTATCTACCAAAAAAACTCAAAAACATTTATTCATAAATATATATGCACCCCTATGTCCATTGCAGCATCATTCATGGTGACCAAGACATGGAGACAACCAAAGTGTCCTTCAACAGAGGACCAGCTAAAGAAGATGTGGTATAAATATAGTTCAATGGAATACTACTCAGTCATAAGAATAGATGAAATACTGCCATTTATGACAACATGGATGGATGTTAGGAATATTATGCTAAGTGAAATACGTAAGTCAGAAAAATCCAAGAATAATATTATTTTACTCATACGTGGGATATAAAACTGAAACTCATAGGCACAAGCAGAGAACAGAATGGTACTTACCAGAAGGGAAAGGGTGGGGACACTAAACAGTAAAGGGGGCCAATGTATGGTGATAGAAGATGATTTGGCTATGGGTGTACACCTGAAATCTATATGACCACATGAACCAATGTCACCCCAACAAATTTAAAAAGAGATTATAGCATATAAACTAGCCTTGAAAGCATGACCCAGAGTGTTCCCTTGTGATATATTTTAAAGAAATGATTAACTCAATAATTTCCCAACTTCTATAAATACATCCTCAAACAGAATACTGAAATCAGTCATTTATTTGTTTTATTAAAATTAAAATTATTCTTACCCTTCCCAATAGTAAAACAAGAGTTTTAAATATAGAGATAAAGCCTATCGTATATCTTCCACTGATAGTTTCCAATATACACAAGAGGAAGAAATGCACAGGCTAAATATTTGGGTATCTGAGAAACATTTGTTAGTTGTCTACAAATGACGTAGCTGTTGATGTAGCATTTTACAGCAGCTAAAATAAGGGAGATTGGATAAAGTGACATTAACAAAATAGTAATAATAATAATAATAGCAATAAGAGAGAACACTTATGGCCCTGGCTGGTGGCACAGTGGATAAGGCACTGGCCTGCAAACCCAAAGGTCCCGAGTTTGATTCCCAGCCAGGGCACATAACCAGGTTGCAAGCCAGGTCTCCAGCCAGGTCCATAGCTGGAGGCAGGTGAAAGGCAAACTATTCATTGATGTCTCTCTATCCCTCTCTGCTCTCTCCCTTCCCCTCTCTCTGAAAGTAAGAAATAAGATCTTACAAAAATAAATGAAAAAGAGAAAACACTTTTAATATTATGTGCCAGGCACTGTGCTTGGCACTTTTAGGTTCATAACTTAAAAATAGCAATTGTGTTATAGCAACAGCAACAAGAGTAACTTTTTTTTTATCATACTTGCTACGTGCACACAGTGTTTAATATATTTCAAAGGATATTGATGCATTTGGGCCAAGAACTTTGTGGACACAATGCCACACCTGCTTAAAACTCTCCAGAATTTTCCTAAAATTAAAATTGAATCCTGTGTGCAGTCCCCAATGCCCTCCACGACCTGCCCCTGTCCCCTCCTGCCCTCACCTCCTCCCTCTGCTCCAGCCACACAGGCCTTTCCTCCAATACACCAGATACTGTCTTGTCCCAGGGCCTTTGCACAAGCTGCACCCTCTGCCTGGAATACCCTTCCCCAAAAAAGTGCATGGCTTACTCCTTCAATCTGCAATACTTTCTCTGTCCATCCTATCTAAAATCATTCAGTCACCATTACCTTCTTTCTCAGGCTCCCTTTTCCCTTCATAATATTTATACCTATTTTAATGTAATTTAATTCTTTTTATTTTAAAGATTTTATTCATTATCTTTAGAGAGAAGGGCAGGGAGAGAGGAAGAAAGGGAGAGAAATACCAATGTATGGTTGCCTTTCACCTGCCTCCAGCTACAGACATGGCTGGAGGCCTGGTTATGTTGCCCTGGCTGAGAATCGAACCAGCGACCTTTGGGTTTGCAGGCTGGCACCTTATCCACTGTGCCACCAGCCAGGTGTAATTTAATTCTAATATGCTGTGCTTAATTCTTGACTTGTACAAACTCATTCAATCCACACAACAAACCCCTGGGGTGGTTATAAACACATTTTTAGACTATGATAAATGCAACTGAAGGAAACACAGATAAAAAGCCTTTAGGGGGCAATTCAGGGAAGGCTGATAACAGAGAATGATTCAACTGAGATAAGACTGGGGCAGGAAGTGCAAAGGCCCTGAAGCAGGAAGTATCCTGACAGGCTGGAGAAGCAACAAGGAGACTGTAGCGGGAAGAGTTCCATACTGAGTGACTAGGAGGTAGTCCACCAATTCTGAATTTAATTTTAAATTTATTTTCTTTATTTTAATACAAAAACAGGATCACTGACAATGGCATGTTGAGCTAAAGGAAAACTCAGTAATACTGATTCTGCCTATTTAAAATGTTAATCTTTTACTCATCATGAATTTGGGGGACATTTAATTTTAATTTTTTAAAGATTTTATTTATTTATTTTTAGAGAGAGGGGAAGGGAGGGGGAAAGAGAGAGAGAGAAACATCAATGCATGGTTGCCTCTCACATGCCCCTAACTGGGAACCTGGCCCGGTGACCCTTCGGTGCACAGACCAGCGCTCAATCCACTGAGCCACACCAGCCAAAGGTGTTATTTTAATTTTCAAAAAATGTTGCATTAAAATAAACTTATAAAGTTTTTTAGTGTCCCCTTAAACTTTGCTCCCTGGATGAGCTCACCCTGGTCCCTGCCCATTCCTCACAGCAACCATTAAGAGATTAGTACTATTCTTAAATCCTTAATACTGAGAGGCAAACTGAGGCCCTAGTCACTTTTGCAAGGTCACAAAGTGAGAGTACTAGGATTTGAACCCAGCACTCACACTGGAGGCCACACACTTCCTACCATCTCACACCCTCTTTCCCACCAAGTCTGTTTCCCTATTTGCCAAATGAAACTAGAGTGAATAGGAAGAAGTCCTTGGTGTGGATTTGGTGACCTAATAGGTGAGGCTTAGCCTAGCACCTGCGATATCCTTAGTGTTCAGTAAGTGGCTCTTGTCATGACTATTACAGGCAGCCCCATATCCAGCCCAGACAGGAGCAGGGTGTCAGGGTTAGGTGAGGAGCGGAGCCATGCTGGTCTCTGGTTCTCAGCTTGCAGTTCCAGGCTGGGATGGTGGAGCTGGGCTGGAGATCTGTTCCAGCTCCATGGAGACCCAATCAAGATGCTCGAAGCCCTGTGGGCCTCTGATGTGCTGAAGAGTCGTAAAGAAGAATAAAAATGCAAACCGACCAGCCCTCCTGTGAACCAAAGATGGGTTTTCTCAGACTCTTACTTAATACCCAAAATAAACTGGGTGGAATGGATGAGGAGGATCTCAGTCTAGCTTGAGCATGACCTCCAGGAATGTAACTTCAGCATTCTGCCTCCTGAATGATACTGGTCCCTGGAGACTATTCCCTGACCCAGCTGACACAACTGAAGGTCAAGGCAGAGAAAACTTTCATGGCTGCGTGCCTGAAAAGCATTTGGAGCCTAGGAGACCAATTTTCTGATGTATTATTAGCCAGAGAAAGGCTGGTCACACGGGCACCGTCGAGGAAGGCTGCTGTTACTGAAGCTGCAGTAAGAGTGGGAGCAAAGCCTGTGGTGGGAGCCAGGGGCTGGGAGGCTTCTGGAAAATTGCTCTGTTCTCCGGACCTGTTCTCTCATTGCCCTGCCCCAGAACCTTTGCACTTGCTTTATGTTCCTTTCCCAGAATAGGGCTTCTCAAAATACTTACACAAACTTGAATACATTTATCTTAGGGGAAAACTGGATATTTGGGTGTTCTCTATGGAGGAGGGGTGCTGGGGGTATTAAGCAGCATCCCTGGCTCCACCCACTTGGTGCCAGGAGCACCCCCAGCTGTGACAAGCACAGATGTTCCCAGACATTGCCCAGTGTCCCTTGTGGGCAGAACTCCCCGCCCCCCCAACCCCGGGGAAGAACTGTAGATATGTATGGGTAAGGGCTTACCTCAGCAAGGGGTCTGCACTGCAGATGTGCATGTGCCCTCCTGGGCATCCTGCTAAGAATGCAGAGCCTGACTGGGTAGGTCTGAGGTGGGGCCTGGGACTGCGTTTTCTAACAAGACTTCAGGTGACAGACAGCAAAGGTCTGGGGAGATGTCTGGCATGTTCCCGTTCTGACTTCTCACAGCAAAATTTTTATTCCATAGGTCGTGGGTGTGAAAAGGGCTGAGCCCCACAGGGTGGAATGAGAAACGGCTTCTGGTCCTTTCTGGGTCCCTCCCAGTCCTCTCTCCCTTCTGCCAACATCTTGGCTTTCTGCTTGCGATAGGGGGAGGGGGGGAGGGGCATGGTCAGCAGGTGGGGGCCCAGCCAGGAGCTGCCCTGAGCAGGGGCCTCTGTTCTTCGGTGGTCTTTGCACAGCCAACTGTCTTCCTGAGTGATGGGCAGCCTTGCCCTGATCCCTCAGCCCTGGTGCCCTTTGGCCCTGCCCCCTCTGTGCTCCCAAGCCCCTCGTTGCCCAGGCTTCCGACAGCACATCCCCAGGAGCTGAAGCACCCCAAACCTACCAAGGCCTAGGGGCTGAAGATGTGTCCCCTGGGAACACTTCGACTCCCCACCTGTTCCAGATGACCCCGCTTCCACACATCTACAGACACAAAGCAGATCTCTGGTGGCCACATCCCCAGTTCCACCACCTCCCCTCCATTCATCCTGCGGGAACCCACTCTTTGCCTGGATTCTCCCAGGTCCTTGCCTCACCATCTGGCTTCAGGGCTGGAAAGAATTCCTCCCTGGGCCACCCCCTTGTTGCTCCTTCTCAGCAAAATCCACTCCCTGGAAGGGCCGGGGTGGTATGAGGTCTAAGGCACGGTTTGGCCACCCCTAATTCTTTCCCAGGGAATAAGAGAAGTGGATGCCTCAGCATACTTGGAGCTGAGTGAACCTGAGATTTTTTCTAACATTAGGACGAAAGAAAAAAAAAAAAGAAGAATACATTATTTCTGAGTAAGCCAGCCCAGTGTGTTCCTATAATTTGCTCTCAAAACTACATGGGTTCCTATGCTGCAGAATTCCCTTTATGTACAACATCCGGAACAGGAGAATCCACAGAGACAGAAAGTGGTTGATGGGGGCCAGGAGGAGATGGGGGAATGACTGCTGATGGGGGTGGGGCATCTTTTTGAAGTAATGGAATGTTTTGGATCTAGATAGTGATGATGGTTGCATAACTCTATGAAAGCACTAAAAACCACTGAGTATCCCTACAACAGTTCATTTCATGGTAAAACTTTATCCCAATAAATCTGTTTAAAAAAAAAAATGTTTGCAGATTCTGTTTCCTTTTTGCCACAAGAACTTAAGGTAAGTTACTCCACCTGTTTGAATGTCCCTTTCATCCCCTGTAAGTTGGAAATAAAAGCAGGTATGTATTAAATAATTCCAACAAGGGATACAATGAGAAAAATCCTCATGTGGCAGCCATCAGCATGATCACAAATTGCAGGAATCACCAGTGGCTTTGACAACTAGAGGGTGACATTTGAGGTGTGACAGGGTATTTGAACCAACTGAAAGTATCTTCCCACAACTCACTTATTGGGGGAAGATAGTGACTGCAGTGGAGAGAGCCAGCAGACACCCCATTATCCATGCAACTAGGGCTCACAGCCCAGGGATGCCCTAGTGAAGACACGCCATCCTCGCTTTTACTTCATTCTGTGATAGGCCCACCCCTTTCCCCATAAAATGCATAAACTGAACCCAATCGTATGGAATCATGAGGAAACCCAAAGTGAGGGCCATCCTACCACAGCCTGGCCAGGACTTGTAACAAATGTCAAGGTTGTGAGACACAAAGATAGGGAACCATTTCAGGTAAAGATTGCTAGAAAGATAGGACTCCGGCATACAGTGTGTGATCTGGAATGTTCCTTACTATGACGGATGCTGTTGGGGACAAGGGCCAACATGTGAGTGAAGTCTGTAATTTGTTAACACTGTTGTATTGGGGTAAATGTTCTGATCTGGGTGATTGTTCTGTGAGGAGGATGGAGAATGCCTTGGATTTTAGGAAACACACCATGGCATGTTCAGGAGTGAAGGGGTACAGAAAGAGACATAGAGAAAAGAACAAAACAAAGGTGGCAAAATGTTAACATTAGCAGGATATACAAAGGGTTTAGAAAGTTCTTTGTATGATTTCTGTAAACCTGAAATTATGTCACAATGAAAAGTTAGAAAACAGAAAAAAAAGGAAGTTTGTGAAGTGCTAGGCAACATACCCAATTTCTCCCTTTAAAGCCATCAGGTAAGTTGGTCTGTGGCCCGACCACCCTGCTGCCTGGCTATGGGCTGGCATCTGCCTTGAACCCAGCTGCGTGCATCACTATTGCTTTCCTCTTCCCTGGGCCCTAAAGTCTCTGGTCCCTGGGCAGGTGCCAGGCATGGATTAAGGATGCCTTTGCAATATGGGCCAATGGTGAAGCTTGTGCTTCCCTTGGAATCACATTTCTTCTATGTCCCATTGAGCACCCCTGTCCAATTTGCTCTGGACTTTTTGCTTGTCAAAAGGGTGATTAAAATCATTAGTAACTCTCAGAAATGAAATTGGAATGTCAAAAGAAGCCAAAAATGTGTGTCTATTACAAAATAACCCATTTTGCTGTCTGGTAGTGGCCAAAGCTTCCCAGCTATGAAGGAGAACAAGAATCTGGAATTTTCCTGTAAAGAGCCAGGTGCTATACATTTTGGGTTTGGTGGGCCCCACTGTCTCTGCTACAACTGTTCAGCTCTGCCCTTGCATATAAATGCAGCCCCAGAAGATACACAACCAAGCGGGCTTGGCCGTTTGCCAATAAAACTTAATTTACAACAGAGAGTGCCGACTAGGTCATGGGTGCAGTGCTGATCTCTGGTTAAAACACACTCCCTCCTGGTGTGCCAAGAGGCACCTATAAATGTTTATGGTGGTGGAAAGCTGAGCATAAGCAATGTGTCCATCAGCATGGGATTGGATGGACAACTCAAGGTACTGCACATGAAATATTATACAGCAATGAAAAGGAGTATGTGTAAATGAAACATACAGAAGCAAGAGTTGGGTCCACCTGGAGGATACATTGTGTGGCTCTGGGTGATGAAGCCCAGGCTGTGCAGGCTGAAGTTTAAGGTGCTACACATGTGACTTATGATGACCTAAAGGCCTGGGTATAAAAGGTGCTGTCTCCTCCCCTCAGGTTGGTTTCTCCCCACAGCTGTGAACATAGATTACAAAATTCAATATTGGTGTGTTAGTCTGGAATCTCCCAAGAAAAAGAACTAATGGGATGTATGTTTACAGACAGAGGCTGTGAGGACTGGAAAGTCTTAAGCCCACAAGGAAAGCTGCAGTCTAGAAATTCCCGTTAAGAGTCAATGTTACAGTCAGAGGCAATCTAAGACCGAATTCCTTCCTCCTCATGGACCAGTCTTTTCTTTTCTCTTCAACTGGTTGGATGGGGCCCACCCAGGTTATAGAGGGTGATGTTTATTCAATCAACTGCTTTAAATATTAATTACACCCAAAAATACCTTCACAGCAACATCTAGGCTAATGTTTGAATGAACAGCTGGATACCATAGCCTAGTCAAGTTGACACAGAAACTTAATCATTGCAATTGGTAACTTGTCAGTTCCACAGTTCTTTTCAAACTGATCTAGAGATTCATTTGAATCCCAATTAAAATTCAAGGTTTAAAAAAACAACAATTGGCAGACCAGTTCCAAAATTCATATGGAAGTGCAAAGAAACTAGAATAGTCAAAACAACTTTGGAAAAGAAGATCAAATTGCCCTGGCTGGTGGCACAGTGGATAAGGAGCCGGCCTGCAAACCCAAAGGTCGCTGGTTTAATTCCCAGCCAGGTAGCAAGCCAGGTCTCCAGCCAGTCCATGGCTGGAGGCAAGTGAAAGGCAACCATACATTTCTATCTCTCTCTCCCTCTCTCCCTGCCCTTCTCTCTAAAAAATAATAAAATCTTTAAAAAATTTTACTCTATTTAAAAAAAAAAGATCCAAGTTGAAGGATTCACACTACCTAATTTCAAGATTTACTAGGAAGCCAAGGTAATTAAGACCTTAATGGTATTAGTGAAAGAACAGACTCATAGATTAATGGAACACTATATAATGTAGTCCAGAAATTGATTCATACATATTCATCAAATGATTAAAAAAACAAAACAGGTATAAAGGCAATTCAGTGGAGAAACGATAGTCTTTTCAATAAATGGTGCTGAGACAACTGTATATTCATGTTAAAGTCTAAAATTGTTTCATATTTTGCAACATATTTTTTTAAATGGGTGGGAAGCTGGTCTCTTCTGTCCTTTGGTTTTCTTCATTGTATCAATTTCACTTATTTAATTTTCATTATTAGCAAAAAAACCCAGATATTTCTGTAGCTAAATAACAAATGTGTCAAGTAAAAATAAGAATTTGCCCTGGCCAGTGTGGCTCGGTGCACTGGGCACCGACCTGTGAACCAAAGGGTCTCAGGTTCGATTCCTGGTCAGGGCACATGCCTGAGTTGCGGGCCAGTTGGGGCATGTGAGAGGCAACCACACATTTGATGTTTCTCTCTCTCTTTCTCCTTCCCTTCCTCTCTCTCTAAAAACAAATAAAGTCTTTTTAAAAAATAAAAATAAGAATTTAAGGGCTTAAATTTTTTAAAAAGATTTTATTCATTATTTTTAGAGAGAGGGGAAGGGAAGGAGGAAGAAAGGGAGAGAAACATCAATGTATGGTTGCCTTTCACCTGCCTCCAGTTGGGGACCTGGCTGGAGACCTGGCTTGCAACCTGGGTATGTGCCCTGGCTGGGAATCGAATCAGCGACCTTTGGGTTTGCAGGCCAGTGCTTAATCCACTGAGTCACACCAGACAGGGCCTAAGAGCTTAAATTTTTAAACATCAGTAAATACATCAAGTTGATACCTAAAAATAAAGCTTAAAGTGGATCATGAAACTAAATGTAAAACTTAAAGCTATAACACTTTTAGACAAAAACAGAAAGAAATCTTTGGGATCTTAAGTTAGGAAAAATATTCTTAGGTATGACACAAGAAGCATAATTCATAAAAGAACAAATTGATACACTGGACTTGATAAAAATTAAGAACTTTTGCTCTTTGAAAGACACTTAAGTGAATGATGAATGAAAAGACAAGCCACAGACTGAAAGAAAACATTTACAAAGATATAGCTGAAAAGGGGATTATATCCAGCATATACTGTATAAAGAATACTTGAAACTCAATAAAAGAAAACCCATAAAAAATGGACAAAAGCTTTCAAAAGGCATGTTATCAAATAAAGACACACCAAAGATGTGGAAGGCAAATACAAACATGTGAGCAGTCAACAGGAAGATACAAATTAAAACTACAATGAATTGACTGGTTTGGCTCAGTGGATTGAGCAACAGCCTGCAAACCCAAGAGTTGCTGGTTCAATTCCCAGCCAGGTCTCCAGCCAGGTCCCCAGCTGGAGGCAAGTGAAAGGCAACCATACATTGATATTTCTCTCCCTTTCTTCCTCTCTTCCTTTCCCTCTCTCTAAAAATAATGAATAAAATCTTAAACAAAAAATAAAACTACAATGAGACACCACACAAGACTGACCATACTGAGCATTTGCAAGGATGAGGAAAAACTGGTAGTGGGAACATAAAATGATACAATCATCTTTGAAAAATGCCCTGGCTGGTAGCACAGTGGAAAAGGCACTGGCCTGCAAACCTAAAAGTCGCTGGTTTGACTCCCCAGCCAGGGCACATAACCAGGTTGCAAGCCAGGTCTCCAGCCAGGTCCATAGCTGGAAGCAGGTGAGAGGCAACCATACATTGATGTTTCTCTCCCTCTCTGCCCCTCTCCCTTCCTCTCTCTTTGGAAATAATAAATAAAATCTTTTAAAAAAAATTAGATGCCCATGATGTGACCTAACAATTCCACTCCTAGGTATTTACCAAAGAGAAATGAAAGCACATGTCTGTACATTTAATTGTATACACATATTTACAACAGCTGATTGGTAACAGCCAAAATCCGAAAATAACCTAAATATCTCTCAACAGTGAATTGATAAAAAATTGTAAAACAGTAAGTCCTCATTTAGTGCCATCAGTAAGTTCTGTGACTTTAAACAAAATGACATACAACAAAGTCAGTTTACCACAGGCTGCATCCCAACATTACACAGAAACAACATTGAATGAAATGACATTACTCAAGTACCTGCTGTATATCCATCCGCACAATGGAATACTACTCCACTTATATAAAAATCTAAGAAATATCAACTAATGTGTAGTGACCGTAGATCAGTGGTTACCTGGGAAGGGGTAAAGGGAGAAACGATGGAAAAAGAAAAGAAAAATTTGAGAGTGAGGATTCTTTACTCATCATTTTGATTGTACCTGATTAGAGATCAATAAACTGTTTTAGAGGTTAAAAAAAGAAAAAGAAAAAAAAAAGGCAATGCTGTCCCTGGTTGGTGTGGCTCAATGGAGTGAGTATGTCTGCAAACCTAAGAGTTGGTGGTTCGATTCCCTAGCCAGGGCACAGAACTAGGTTGCAAGCCAGGTCTCCAACCAGGTCCCCAGCTGGAGGCAGGTGAAAGGCAACCATACATTGATGTTTCTCTCCCTTTCTTCCTCCCTCCTTTCCCCTCTCTAAAAACAATGAATAAAATATTTTTTTTTTTTGTTAAGACAATGCAAGATAAGGACAGTATGTTATTTACATAAAATGTTTAAGCTATACAGAAAAAAGGTTGACTATTGTTTGTGCATTCATACATATGTGTCAAAAATGTTTTAAAGAATTAAAAGGATGTGGACAGTGTATCATGCCTCTGGGCACAAGGGGGAGAGACTGAAATAGTTACAAGGGACAGGACATTCATTTGTGCTTTATTGCCTTAAAGATCCCCCAGGGAAGAGGTCCAAGTCACTGGCTGGGACCCCGTCGGGGTCCTGGTGGAGGATGCAGTGTTGTTCTTGGAGGCCCAAACTATTTGCTGCCACCCAGGGGATGAGGAGGACCAAAGGTGATGCTCACAGGCACCAAGGGAGCTTAAAGAACCCCTCGCGTGACCGGCATGGGTAGGTAACCTCATCTCAATCCACATTCATAACCATCCTTGGTGAGCAAGTGTCCTCTTCTAATGCAAATCAGGCCCCATTCTCCTCTGCTTGGGCCACCCTCTCCCCACAGTTCCCCATCACACTGGGTAAAATGCCAATATCTCAAAAAGACCCTTTTGATGGCCTGACACCTCCTCCCTCTCTCTGCTCCAGCCACATTGGTCTCCTCACTGATTCTCCAACACAACAGGCACCCATCCTGGGGCCTTTGCATGGGCTGTGCCCCCTGCCTGAACCAGAGATCTGGATTTCCACACAGCTTAATCTTTGTCACTCCGACTTCACTCAAAAGCCCTCTTCTCATGGAGCCATCACTGTCCACCCACAATGCCCCACTATTTTTGTTACCTGTCTTCCCCAGTGGACAATGGACAAGGTGGCTGGGACAGGGTCTCTTGTTCTCAATATACAGCAGAGGGGCAAATACCGGCTGACTTCACGGTTCAATGAGACATGATCAGTGGTTGCCTGGGGACAAGGAGGGCACAGGGAGAGGTTGCAAAGGGGAGCAAGGAAACGTTCACCACCTCAATGTGGTGATGGCTACATGGTGTATATGTGACACAGTGCCCCTGACACATGCTCCTCTCACAGCATTCCCATTGTCTGCAAAGAGCCATCGGAAAAGAAAAATACTTTCAACACATTGCATATGAGTCCTACGTGGAAAACGAGATTGCATGTACTTACATTCTCACACACCCACATACACTGGGAACTAGGATGAGAGCACACAAGTGTGTTGATGCCAGCCATCTTTGCCAGCTGGGCTGGCAGTGGCTCTCGTTTTCTTGGTTACAATCAGTGGAACTGTTTGTGTAAAAAGAGTAAAGGAAACATGAGTCTATATTAATGTAAGGTGACAGGCCGGCCTTTCCTCTGAAATGTGCAGTTTCCCCTGTATCCATGCTGAAGCTGAAGCCACTCACCAACTTTAATGGGGGATGGGCAGAGGAGAGACAGTTGTGACCCTCTTCCCATACCCAGAGCAGCAGCACCCCCATAACCCAGATTACCTGAGGCTGTGCCCAAGTTAGGACATCCCCAGCGCCTGATGTGAGGCCAGGGATGGGCCTGGCCAGTGGGAGGCGCCCCCCACCTTCATACTGGGTTGAATGGTGTCTCAAGTTCATGTCCCCCTGAGGGGCTCAGAATGAAATCTTATATGAAGAGGATCTTCACTGATAGTTGAGGTGAGGTTGTACTGGAGTAGGGTGGGCCTTGAAACCAACTATCAGCGTCCTCACACACACACATACACTCACACTCATGGAGGTTGAGGCAGACAAGAGCCATGCATCCACAAGCCAAGGAACAGACTTGCTCACAGCCCCAAGGAATCAGCCCCGACCACACCCCCAGGGGCCCCCAGAAAGGCTACTTGACGATGATTGTTCGATATGGCTTTATTTTCTGATCGTCCAACTACATCCCACAACCAGCCTGAGCTCTAAACAGTCAGCCACCCTGGGGAGGAAGGACCTCGCTGGGCAACCCCAGATGGTGCACCCATCGCTGTCATGAGGGGAAGGATGGGACCCCAGAGGTGACCAGGCATTTGGTGAACAGTCTCTGGGGAAGTTGGTTTACCAGGCAAGGTGGAGGAGGAACAGTGCAGAACCTGTGGCTTCCACGCTGACCTTTCCATAGGCCTGGCTTAGCTAATACCCGGAGCCTGGACAGGACAGCCAGACATGCTCAGGGAAGGAAGGACCAGCTGGCAAAGGTGGAGGCAGAGACAAGAGTCCCCAGAGGAGCCCAGTCCCTCCTGCTGGAGGGCTTTGGGGAAGGGGTAGCAGCAGGCCAGGTGAGGGGTGGGATGGCCACTTCAGACCTCCCTGCAGTGCCTGGAGCTCCTCCTCCCCCATCCTGACCCTCCCCTTAGCACTTGACACTTGATTAATTATATTGCTCATGAATTGGTATACACCTGCATCTCCCTGAGGTCTACCCAGTGCTGGAGGCCTCCTCTCCATCCTGAGAGAAGCTCATACCCCATGAGGCACCTGGTTTGTGGGGTGAGGGCTCGGTCAAGGATCCCACGGAGCCCTCATCTTCCCCCTCTGGATCCCATAGTTGCATCTTCTCCAGCAAACACTCTTCCTGGATGGCCACCTCTACCTTGGTGTTGCTCCCCTAGGACACGTCTTCCTTTTCACAGATGAGAAGACAGACCCAGTGAAATGTGCTAAGAAGTGAGTTAGCAGAGGAACCGGTGGGTCTCCAGCCCGGGCTCCTCCGCCAGGGCCTCCTCTAGGACTGCCTCTGGTCCTAGGGCCTCCCAAGGTACCTGTTTAGCCCTTGAGAGCCAGGGGCTGCGAGCCCAGGAGCCAACAGAGAAGACAACCAGGGAAAATGCTGGCTCTCCGCAGGGCACAGTGAAAGGGAGCACAGGCTAGAGGCTCCAGGAGGGGAAATGGTGCAGGGGAATGATAGGGAGGCAGCAGAGTGGGAGAGGCCACCAGGCCTTCAGGGCACCAACTGCAGTTCAGGGAGGCAGTCCCTCAGCCCTGGCCTGGGTAGGAGACACAATCTTTCAAGGGAGGAGCTACAATCTAGGGACCCAGAAGCTGGTGCTGTCCTCTCCAAACGTGAAGACAGTATCCGAGTCACCAAGAGGGATGGAGACAGTGCAGAGGACAGACACAGCCAGTGCCAGCCAGATATGGTCAGCATCACGAGCAGGAGTGACCCTAAGGCTGTGCAGGCAAGTTTCCTTCCGAAGCATGGCTTAGTGCCCTGTGGGCTGCAAGGCCAGCTCTCAGGCCAGAGGCTTGGCCACAGCTTGTTTCCAAGTCCATGGCCTGGTCCCAGAGCTCCAATGAATGCTTCTCCAAGGGAATTCAAAGGACAAAAAAAAAAAAGAGAAAGAGTCCCCAAAATCCTCAAGAGCAACACAGAAAAGCTCTGTAATTCAGGGTTTCAGCAAGCCCCTGCAGACCGAGGGTGGTGAGGATGGTAGGCGGTGGCCCGCGGCGCTGGCAGGGCCATGTCACTGTGTCTTGGCCTTCAGGAGTAGTCTCTGAACTGTTTTGTACAGGAGGTCGAAGTGCTGGGGGGGCAGCAGGAGGGCGCAAGTGAGGTCATGAGTGAGGTTGGGGATAAACTCCACCAAGGAAGGCCCTGGGACCTGTGGTGTCACCTGCTTCTAGGCAGGATGGGGGCAAGAACTTGCTTGACCAGTCCAACCCTTCCATCTGAGCCCTGAGCACTCACCTGGACCGCTGTGTAGGCCATGCCGAGGTAGGCACCAATGCAGACTGCCAGAAGTAGGTCAAAAATGGCTGGTTTGACCCTGGAGAGAGGGGAGTCAGGATTCAGGGGAAGGTGTGGGACTTGCCACTCCCTGGCTGCCCTACAGACCACAGTCCCCTGGATAGTCACCCAGCGGAACATGGGCGCCTGGTCCAGAGCAGCTCACCTGTAGGCATTCATCACCTGCTTCAGCTGGTCGTAGAACACAAACTCAGGGTCCCTGGAAGAGAGTGTATTCTCAGTGAACTCGCCCCGGCAGCCAAGCCAGGTTCCGTGGCCCCACTAGACACCAGACCACACAGAGGTTCCACCAGCCTGGCAACATGGCAGGGAGCACCCCACGTGTGCATCTGCTAGAGGCTGACACTGTCCCTCCTGGAAAAGGACTGTCCTTTATTCAGAAGTCTCATCTTTCCTATTGCTTTTTTTGGTCTTAAAATGCATTCTTTAAAAATAAAATATGGTGACTATAGAAACTTTACTATTCTAGAAAGCATTTCTTTACACACTGGGTGACCATGGCCTTGGAACCAGAGACCCTGGCTCCATGGCTGTGGATCCACTTTGTCTCAGTTTCATCTAAACGCCCTGCTTCCCTGGAGTGCCATGGGAGGAAGGCAGAGGCCAGCAAAGCCAATGAGCAATCTGGGGACAGTTCCTGCCCATGGATACCCACAGGTGTCCTTTCTACCACAGGCCCTGAAGGGCATGCTCAGCCTAACTGGGGAGCTTGGGAGCCTTGAGCAGAAAAAAGGCAAAACCCAGGGGGCTTGCAGCAGGGAGGAGCACCCTAAGGGCAGGGAGGGACCCCGGTACCAGCCAGCTGATGCGGAATACAAAAGGACCAGAGAGTGGGTGGGGGTTCATTTGGAACTCAAATTTAACTGGTACCCTGTATTTTGTTATTTATCATTTTCTTTTTCTTCCAGTATTTTATTTATTTGCTTAATCCGGCACTGGGAGACGTGCAGAAGACTCTTGGAATAGCATGCTCACGGGCAAGCTAGAGCATTTACATGGCTGTGCTGGGGTGGGGCCTGTCTGCGTCTCACCGTTTGTCAGCCTTGATGTGGTGTTGCTTCACCTCCTTTAGATAGCGGCTCAGGTAGTGTTCCAATGTGTTGAGGAATGTGCCATCTTTGTCCACCAACTGAGCAGCCCGGGGCTGGTTGGTGAGCCAGTCCATCACTGAGTCCAGCTGTTCCTGCTGAATCTGCTGTGAGGGACATGTCCATGGTCATGGGAACCCTACCTACCACCGCACCAGGACCTCTGCCCACCCGGCCCTGTGGTTACCATCTGCTCTGTGAAGACAGGCATATCCGGGGGTGTCCCCTGCAAAGAGAGGAAGGGACAGGCCCTCAGTCCAGATCCACCTGGTGTACTGGGACGGAGGGCTTGTGGCCACAGGAGGTCTCACCTTCTCGGTCAGATTGTAGATAACTCGAGTCAGGGCCTCCGCAATGAGTCTTGTATTGCGGGTCAGGGTTTTAGAGTCAACCCGGGACCTTCAAGGGCAGGTTTGAAAAAAATATCTATATATGTATATATATATATTTGGAGTCAGCATCATTTATAATCACCATAAAACAAAAGCAATCACATGTCTAATGATAGTAAAAATAAGAAAAGTCACAGCCTCCTCAGGCAGGTTGGGCATCTCTTTACATCTCAGAGTGCTGTTTTTTTTAATCCTCACCTAAGGATGTTTCTTGATGTTAGAGAGAAAGGAAGTTGGGTGGAGGGAGATAAAAACATCAATCAGTTGCCTCCTGTAAGTACCCCAACAGGGGATTGAACCCACAACCTAGGTATATGACTTGACCAGAGATCACACCTACAAACTTTTGGTGTGTGGAACAATGCTCCAACCAACTAAACCACCTGGCTAGGGCCAGATTCTAGTTGTTGTTATTGTTGTTCATTTTTGTTTTGTTTTGTTATTTATTTATTGAGAGAGAAGGGAGGGAGAAAGAGAAAGATAAACATCAATGTGTGGTTGCCTTTCATGCCCCCAACTGGGAACCTGGCTCACAACCCAGGCACGTGCCCTGACTGGGAATCGAATTAGCAACCCTTTGGTTCACAGGCTGGTGCCCAATCCACTTAGCCAGATTCTGCTTTAAAACTGGCGACCCTGGCCCTGGCTGGTAGCACAGTGGATAAGGTGCCGGCCTGAGAACCCAAAGGTCTCAGGTTCGATTCCCCAGCCAGGGCACATAACCAGGTTGCAAACCAGGTCTCCAGTCAGGTCTGTGGCTGGAGGCAGGTGAAATGCAACCGTACATTGATGTCTCTCTCCCTCTGCCTCTCTCCCTTCCCCTCTTTCTAAAAATAATGAAATAAAATCTTTAAAAAAAAAAAAAACAAAAAACTGGGGACCCTGCCCTCCTCTAAAGGCTGTCCAGCATGCTCAGGGGGTATTTGCAGGTGCAGAGAAGCAGGCCTGGCTCATATGTCTGCCTGAAATGACTGGACCTCTCAAAACCTCAGTTTCCTCAACTGGATCATAGGATGGGGGTAGTTAGGGCACCTGCCTCCATAGTTTGTTGATGGCAGTAGTAGGGTAAAATGTCCCCCCAAATTCTCACTCACCAGTGACCTGATTTGGAGGCAGGCTCTTTGCAGATGTGATTAGTTAGGATGGTATCACACTAAAGAAGGGCAGCCCTAGAGCCAATGGCTAGTGTCCTTATAAGAGGATAATTTGTAATAAAAGAGGCAGAGAGAGAGGTGATGATGCCCCAAGCCAAAGGACACCAAGGACTGCTGGCAACACGGACCCAAAAAAAGGAACTTCGGAAGCAAAGACCCAAGAGGGTGTGAGGTTCTGGAATCTCTGAGAGGGGCGAGCAGAGGGGTGGCCTAGCTTGCTCCTTTGTCTTTGTTTCTCCTTCCCTTTAATTCTTCTTTGCTCTAACCACCCTCTGCTCTGGAATGCCCTTCCCCTGACTCAGATCCCTTGGTTTCAGTGCCACCTCCTTCCTCCATGTTTTCATCGCCTACCCCTCCAGCTGACACGTGTCCAGCAGCCTTGCTGTTGCCCAGGGTTGGCCAACGAGAGGGCAGAGGCAGGCAATCCCAGGACTGGGTTTGGCGGCCGACACCACTATAAAACTCCAGCCCGCTGAGGGCTGCCATGCCAGCAGAGGAAACTAAGGGGATGGGAGGTCCTGAAATGATGAAAGCCAGAGATACCCGTCACCACAGAGGGAGAAAAGCGAGAATGGTGTTGTTTGAGAGGGCTCCCAAGGAGGCAGCACGAGGGTCCAAGGAGACAGGGCACAGCTCTCCAGGCCAAAGTACAGCCGTGTAAAGGCTCGGGGACAGAAGCCACAGGGTGAACTGAGGTGCTCAGGGTCTAAGTCATGCACAGGGGCTGGGGACAGGGGCAAGCTGTTCACTGTGTCCTCACTGCCCCCAGCAACCCCTTGCTGAATTGGCACGGGTAAACCATCCTCCTGTTTCTTGAGCTGCCAGGCTAGTGGCAGCCCCTCACCCACCAACCACATGGTGAGTTTGTCCCCTCCAGGTCCCCCTGTCTACTTCCAGCCCTCCACTTTGGAAGAAGCAGTTTTTGTTCATAAGACCCAGATGGTAGGGAGACAGCTATGAGATAAAGTGGGAAGCCCCAGGGCCCCACTCACCGCACGTCCATAATGCTGCTGCGCTGGCCATCACGGTGGCTCTCCAGGTGGGACAGGGTGAAGGCAGGCAGCCGACGGATGGCGAAGCGCTCATGCTCCCAGGCCAGGATGTCCTCTGCCAGGTTGATCTTCTTGTGCACCATTGAGAAGCGCACCTCCGGGAACTGGTGAGCAGCCACCTGTGTGGGTAACATAGTCAGGGAGACCACCCACTGCCCTGGGGTCCTGGCCACACCCCACCAAGTCTATAGAGGGACCCCTTGCTCTGAGCTCACTCCACAATGTTCACACAGGGCCCTGAGAGTCAGGAGGGCCCCATGTCCCTCCCTGAACCTCCCACAGCTGGAAATGGGGAGAAACCCACTTGAGGCTCACTCAAGGTCCCAGGGCTGGCAAAGCACTGGCTGATACCTGGCCGATAGTGAACACTACCCAATGAGGTACAACACATAACCCAGCCGGGCCCAAGTCCCATATGACATGCTGCCACCATTCTCAGAGCCTCAGGGGACCTTTCTGTGCAATGGTCACATGTCTGGCATAGGGTCAAGCTGCTACCCAGAAGGCTCCCAGAGGGAGGGACACCTACCATCTCCAGTTCCCGCAGGAAGGCGTGCTGCAGTGTCCCCTCCCTGGGTGGCTTGGACACATGCAGGTGGAGGCTGTTCCCCCGGCCCAGGGTGTCCAGACAGAGGACGAAAGCCACATTGTCCTGGAGCAGGCTGGAGTCTGTGGGAGCAGAAGGAGCTGACTCAGGATAGGAGGAAACCAGGGCCCCTGACCCCATGTCCTATACCAGCTGGGGGCCACTGACCTGTGTGGTCCAGGTTGTCTTCTAACCAGCGCTTGGTCCCCTGATAGTTAAACTTGCCCCCTCCAGAGGCAAAGAACAGGAGATTATACCTGGTGGGGAGAACGGAGGTGTCAGCTTCGGCAGGGATTGTTCAGGTCCTCGACAAGGAAGGGGTGATCTCCCCGAGAACAAAACCCTACCCAGCGCATAGGGCAGGGCTTCTCTGCTGCCCACTGCTGATATCAGGGCCGGCCATCTCTGTTGGGGGTCACCCTTGGGGTGTTGAGCAGCATTCCTGACCCTCACCCACTTGATGTCAGGAGCACCCCCAGTTGTGACAACCACGGATGTTCCCAGACATGGTCCAGCATCCCCTAGGGCAGAGTCACCTCCAGGTGAGAACCACTGTTCCAGAAGCTTCTCCCAGTTTTCCAAACCAGGAAATGACCTGGTTTCAACTAACAAGGAAACAGACCCAGAAGATACGAAGTGGAAGGAATTTAGCCCTGCTTTTTCCCAAAGTGGGACTGAGACCAGGGCTGCAACTAAGGCCCCATCCCCAGGCCTCCCTCATCCTCCCCCTCACCCATCCCACCAGGGCCACAGCAGTCTTTACCAGAGAGTAAACAAACAAAACAAACAAACAAAACAGAAAAAGAGGATCATATGAGGATGGAGGCAGAGACTGGAGTTACATCCACAGCCATAATTCTGAAGATTGCAGGTAGCTCCCTGCAGGAAGGACCCTGTCCCAGAGCCTTAGTGGAGAGCACAGGTCTGTGGCATCTTGATCTTGGCCTTTTGGCCTCCAAAGCTGGGAACATAAATGTCTGCTATTTATTTAGCTTGTGGGGTGCTTGGTGACAACGGCTCTAGGAGATGGACACTCATTGAGCCCCTTTCTCTGCCCCAGGGCAGTGCGGTGTATGGACAAACAGAGAATGACCTGGCCCAGTGTCCAGAGTGATAAGGAAACTAGTTTAAGTGACTATTATCATTATTTTTTTAGTGTTTCTATTACTTGTAGCTGCAAACATCCACAACACACCAGGACTAACAGCAGCTGGGCCTCCTAAGTGGGATTCCAGGGGATGGATGGGAGAGGCCTGGCTCATGGTAATGCTTAAAACAGACACTGCTACTCCTGGGGTTGGAACTGCATGTGGGCCAAATGTGACCAGGTGGCCCCATTAGCATGGGGCTTCACCTGGCCCTCAGTCCCTCCCACCTGGCCATCACTTACGCTGCATGGGTGCGCTTGTAGGTGTACAGCCTGGAGAAGAGGCGGGCAAGCTCCAGCAGCACTGAGATGCCACTCCCATTGGAATCCGCACCGTGTGACAGCCACTGTGGGCAAGACAAGGCTAGCAGTCACCCCACCATGGTCACACACAACACTTTGTTACTCCCCTCCCACAGCACTTGCTGCCCACTCTGCCTGTCCCTGGTCTTGTCCCTCGTCCACATTTAGAGCACGACTTGGGTAGCTGCCCTCCTCTGCTTAGAACCCCAGCCTGGCAGCATCCTGATGTCCACAGGGAGAGCCCTGGACACTTGAGGTCCGAGTCTCCTTGCTCACAGCAGCTCTGTCTTGTGCCCAGCAAGTAGCTGTGTCAGCCTCAGCATGTGCACCTGGGGCCTCATACCATGACTGTGGGGGGGAATCGGGCATAGGTTCCCTCCAGCCAGACCACCAGCCTCCTGGGCCTTGAAAGCGCCCCTTCCCCAGCCCCAGTATGGGTTCTGCAATCAAAAGCAGGACTCCAATGAGGCAATAACAGATCTTGGGGAAATAAAAAATTTCGGATTCTATAATGACTTCAGACCTTCCCATTGTCACAGTCCATAAACTAACGTATATTGTATCAACGTATGAAAATTCAAGATGTTCAGACAGCAGTCAGACACCAAAGGCCCCACAATGAGTGATTCCATTTATGCGAAATGCCCAGACTGCTAATGGGGATGCAGCTTCTTTTTGGAAAGATGGAACATTCTGGAATTAGGTAGTGGTGATGTCTATACAATCTTGTGACTCCATTAAAAACCCCTGAATTATATGCTTTAAGAGAGTGAAGTTTACATTATGGAAACTGTATTTCAAACATTTTTAAAAATTTCAGACAGTAAAAAATTGGGACAAAAAGGTCTAAAAAAGCATAATGAACATGTTGAGAAGCACTAGTCTCAGCTCACTGGTCAGGGCCTGTCCCTGGCCTCTGGCTGGTCCAGGTGTTCTCAAGCACAGCCTTGGCCTTCTGGCTGGTGTGGCCTCTGGAAGAGCTATTACTGATCTGTGAAATAGTTAGGAGCTCAAACCAGGCTGTAGGTCCACCCACCATCAGTAACCAGTTTGGTTCAGTTGATTGTTCTTTCAAGGCAAGGCTTCCTCAATGAAGGAAGCAGATTTATACTTCAGCATGAGCCCCGATCTTGCTGTGCAGGGGGCTCTGAGGGCACGGCCCCACGGATACCTGCAGCCTGAGGCAGGGCTAAGTGCACCTCTGACCTCTATCATCAGAGAGGCTCGCCTATAAGGCTGGCCCTCAGTGGCACCTGGAACTGAACTATGGGGGCTTTGACCACCCTCACTGATGGGAGAAAGGGGGGTGCTCCCTGACCATAAATTATCTGTGCAAACACATGGTTCATCGTGTGCATGCTCTTCTCCTGGATCTGGGATCTCCTATGTGCCAGGCAGAGGGGCCAGCATGACTGGCTCCCAGTGAGAACCCTGGGCAATGAGCCCCCTGGTGACCACACCTTACACACATTATCACATCTTGTTTTGTCGGAATAAGCATTTCCTGTGGGCTCCACAAGGAGACGACTATGGAAGCTTACACCTGGTCCCCACCTGGATCTACTCCATGCACTTTTCCCTTGGCTCATTTTGCTCTGTCCCATCTCTACAAACCATGATCATGAGGATGACCATCTGCTGAGTCCCAAGTCCTCCCAGTGAATTAGCTTGGAGATCCAGACATATATCCTCGGCTCTATTCCTGGCCTGACCACACCTACCTGCAATGGGGCCCTGGACATGAGACCTACCCTGGCTGAGCCTCTTTCTCAGCTCCATGATGCCACCCACTCCACAGGGTCCTCATGAGGAGCTGAGGTAATGCCTAAAAGACCCTCTGAGTAGGTGCTGCTGCTCTGACTGCAGCTGCTGTCCACAGGCAGCTGCTTCTACCTCTGAGCTCAGCTGGAGCAGTGTGGGAGGAAAGGCGCCACCTCCCCTCCTCTGAGGCAAGTGTATACGTACAGGGGCCACTCCAAAGGCATCGTAGTGAGCCACAATGACGATGGTGGGAAGGTCCTCTCCACCCAGGCCCGTCAGCCGCCCCTGTGGAAAGACAGTCGGTGAAGTACCAGCCAGCTGAGGTCCTGATCTCCAGAACAGTCCAGGCTACCCTCACCCAAAGGGAGTGGAGTGACAGGAGTATTTTTAGCTTTGCTGGCTTTATGGTCTGTCATGACTAGTCAGTCGTGGGTGATATGTGAACAAATGGGCATGGCTGGGTGCCAATAAAACTTTATTTATAGAAACAGGCTGGGGGCCATACTTAGCCAAGGGCTACAGATTGCTGACTACAGCTCTGGTGATGAATATCTGCTCACTCTTTTGACAGCACACTTCTCCCTGTGGATACCAAGCCCACCCTTCAGAGACTGAGCTACAAGCCACTGTTTCAGAGGGCATAGCTCTGTTGATGAGAAGCAACTGGGAATGGAGCCCCTAGAGCCCCAAAGAGCACCAGCTAGACAGTGGGAGGGATTCTGAGCACCCTTGCCTCTTCCCTGGCCCTGCTTCCAGCTGAACAGGAAAGGCAGAGGACTCATGGCAGCACAGACAATTCCAGAACCAAAGGCCATGGCAGCCAGGCTGACAGTTTGGAAAAGAGCCCCAAATGGTGAGAAGGGCCCACTAGACCCTCAGTGACTCATCTGCTGTGATCCCCTTGAGAGACCAGACCTACTGCTGATCTCAACCACTGAGAGATGGATAACAAGGTGCAGGTTTTCTACGTCCAAGTCACCATCATCTCTTGAGCAGTTTCAAAAGCCACATTCGCCCATGGACAAGGACAGCATATGGGGCTGACTGGGAGAGGGGACAAGGAGGGTGGGGCAGGAGAGAGCAATGGGGGAAACATAGGATAGATGTAAAACAGGAACAATAAATTAATCTTTAAAAAGTATTCATGTCATTATTGTTATCTATTGCTCTGAGACTGTAGAGGCTTCCTCTCATCCTACATCAGCCTGTCCAGCCCTGTCGACTGTCATACCTTCTCACCCCAGTCTCTGCAGGGCAGTCCGCCCCAGCTAGAACCCCAGTCCTATCCTCACTGCCGCTTTGCTCGGCTCCAGGACTCTCAGCCTGGATGTCGCTCAGTCCTCTCCGGAATACAGGAATTCTTTTTTTTTTTTTAATTTTATTGTTGTTGTATTACATCCATCCCTTTTTTGCTCCACTCTGTCCCCCTCCCCACCCACCCATTCCCCTCAAAGTCAATCCCACCTGTTGTCCTTGTCCATGGTTCCTTTATATTAGGTTCTTGTCTAAGCTGCTCCCCTTCTTTGTCTCTACCTCCCCCTCCCCCCAACCCCTTTCCCCCTGACCACTGAAGGCCTATTCCTTGT